>JBAJNP010001212.1:0-66384 GCA_036877545.1 Yasuhikotakia modesta
GTATATACAATAAGATAAGATAAACTGGATTAGGAATGCAATAAGTTAGACTTTAAACGGACTCCAAAGATCTGATGGTGCTTCACCTCGATTCCCTCCGTCTCGTACTCCTCCTGCTCTGATCTGAGGGTGAGCTGGATAAACAGCTGCTGGAGTTTCTCATTGCAGTAGTTTATGCAGAACTGCTCAAAACTGTGGAGCAGAGCACCAGTGACATCATCACACACACGATAAATGCTAATAAACACCTTTACATCCCTTCCCACAAAAGAAAGAATGATCAAAATAAGTGCATTTGTGTAACGGTATGTAAATGACATGTTATATCACATGAAAGCTACACTGAACTTTACAGATATCCAACATTTTATAGACAATAGAAAAAAATAATAATTTGGATTATTGCAGACGGCCCACTTATTTGTTGAAATTGGTTTGTGTCTAGAGGGCTTGTTCTGACACAAAGGGTGACTAATTGGTTTTGTGAACTAATTAAGAGTTTTTTGGGTAGTTGGTAAAAGTTGATTTGGGCATTCTGTGAGGAAAACTTTTCCCAGTGTATTAATACAGACCAAAATATAAGTGCATTGCTTCAATGTTACCTGTTTACATCAAATACTTCAAATCCATAGATGTCAAGCAGTCCAATCACTGTCTTTCTGGTTGAATCCTGCATTAATAGAATTAAGAGACTGACTAATTCATGTATTTTCAAAGTAAATCACATGTAGTTAGACTTACCTTATTTACCAATGATTCATTAATCTTATTGACCAGCCATGAGAATGTGCGGCCATAGATGGCTTTGGCTAGTGCATCTCTGGCATATTTTGCATGTTCAACAGTGAAAGGACTCAGAACCTGAGAACAGACATTTTGACTTTACAATACAATTAGGTTCTGCATTTATTTTACTGCCCAGTTTGTACATCTAAAAGGCATAATTAAACACAACAAACACTCTGTGAGCTAAAAAATACAAGCTTCCCACATACATTTACATAACTTGACTACAGTTATGTGAGATATAATTTAACAGCTGTTGTTATGTATGTAAATTATATAAATACACTTTGTGTCCTTTGTAATTTTACATAAATTAAATCTATAAAGTGGGTGAGCTTCTTCAAATAGACAGTAATAATAAAAACTGCCTAGATTCCAGTCTCACCTCTTCTGCTTTGGCTTCAATCTTTCTGTGAGTTAAACCCTTCTGTAACATGTTTGAAGGGATCCCCAATAGCTGAGGAGAAGAAGAAAAATGAAGGTATTCTACAGGTAACACCTATTGAGAAACATTGCAGACGTGAGGGTGCAACCTACCTTTGACAGCCAGTGTATTTCTGCACTGCTATTTACCGTGGCATAACCCATGGCGCTGGCCTTAAAGGGGACATTGCCAAGATGAAGCACACTGGCAATGATTGCAAACAGATACTGTAAAAGGACCACAAGTATTTAATTATAACTCCAATACACTTAATAAGCAGTAATTTCCTTAAAATGTTAGACTACCTCTAGCAAACCTTCATCATTTCATTGGCCAACCAACGTAATATAAACCATCAAACTGATTAAGAATGCTAGGCTAGGTCCAAATAATGTTACATTGATTCACACACTTGCTRCACACATGCTAAGGTGGTATTAGTGAGATCAATTCAATGGAATTATAACATCTTACCTCTATATCCTTTTCACTGAACTCAATGGTGGTAAGAGCTTTCTGTACTGTTTTCCAGTTACTCTTGTCATTTATGGAGCTTACTTTGGCACATTCGCCCTGTTCAGAAAATAGATTTTGAACAAAACCTTCTTTCACAGCCCTGATGCATCTAATGGAAACTGTACCTACAGTAAAAATGATGTTTCTTACCTGAATAAGATAGCGGTAGCTTTGAGGGTTTTGCTCCAATCCGAGCCAGAGAAGAAGTTCATCCTCTCCTCCCTCAACTAACTGATAGAAGATGTGAAAGTTCCTCTCGCCACGATTTTGGTGGACCACTCTTGACTTCTCAAGTAAATAGCTTAATATGTGGCCACCCACTGCTGCTCCCTGTATAAAAATACATTTTAAAAGAACATTTTACAAATACTATTTCTACCTCAACACCTACTTCATAATATGACTTTACCTGATAATCAAACTGTATGTCCATATATTTCCCAAAACGACTTGAGTTGTCATTTTTCAGGGTTTTGGCATTTCCAAATGCCTGTTAAGATACGGCTAAGCATCAGTGTTTATTGATACATTATTTGAAGCTGAATTTACCAATATACTCAGCTGACAATTTCAGAGTAAACTGTTTGAATTCTGACCTCCAGCACTGGATTGGAAAGCAGGAGACGATCTCTCACACTGTCCAGCAGTCTGGTGCTGGGGCAGCTCACTGCGTAGAACTCTAGAACTTTCTTTGAGGCCTCAGTCTTACCAGCACCACTTTCACCAGAGATGAGGATAAAATGGTTGTTTGTTTCGCTAATCATAGTCCGATATACATTGTCAGCAAGTGCAAATCTGAAAGGCCAGACGAACATTTCAAGTAGATGCACATTCAAATCAAAGATGCCATCAATGTGAATAAGGCTGAGAACTAGGTGGAAGATGAACTCAAATATGGACTAACCACAAACAATACAGTTCTAGTGTTCTAGTATTATATACTGGTCTAGTATCTTTCTAATGAAAGTTAAGCTAGCTAAGAAGCCTAAGTCAATACTTAGAGAAAACGTGACATTTCCTTGTGTATATATGCAAACTTACATATGAGGAGGAAGTTCAAAAAAGTTGACACCCCTGTAAATATCCATTTGTTGCTTGGTATAGATACTCAACTCCTTATATGGATTAACTGACACCAGTAGCGTTCCGATGTAGGTCTAACAGAAAGATGACAACAGCATTTAAAATGATTTTTGCCTCAATAATTAAGTTAATCAGAGAAAATAAAACAATACAAGTCTATTGTTGAAGCACAATCTGCAAGAAAAACACTATTACAGATTGCTTTCTCACCAACTATAGGAGGTGTATCATCATGATGTGCCCCTGATTACCTCAGATAGATCGAACTATGTACAATTCTCACCATTAGAAAAGTAATTGTGTAATTCTAGTTCCATGAACATTAAATACAAAGAGAAAATTGTCATTGTTGTGTTCAGTGAGCTGTGTTTAGCATACAAGTCTTGCACTCACATATATGAGGTTCTCATTGAAGCGTTTCCTCAGGTTGTCCATGAAGGCTGTCTCACTGGTGTGGGCGTCCAACAGCACAAAGTCCTGAATGCCCACCCGGTCCCGGGCTGTGAGAGACCCTTCCATCTCCTGCAGGATTCTCTGGCAACGCTCCTCTAAACTCTGTTAAGCACAGAAATGACAAATGGAGGAATGTAAGTTTATTAGCAAATATATTTCTTCAAATAAAAGGCTAATGGGATTTTAATATTTACAACTTAAATATGTTGTGATATGAGAAAAGCATCTCAAAACATTATTAAGCATCATACAGAAAATACAGTGACACCAGTTTATTGAATAAGCTTCTATTTTTCTATTGTTCTATTTCTATTATTTTATTATTTTTCTTCTGTTTTTAATACAAAATAGTATAATTTAAGATTAAAGTTTTAATATACAAGATATAAAACACTTAAAACGTATTCTAAAAAATTTACTGCAAGATTGTTTTAATAACTTTGAAAGAACATTTAATGAATGTTAGCCAACATTCTGAAAACATTCCCTGTTAGCTATTAAAGCTATTGAAAAGCATGTCATCAGGAATTGACTTCCACAAATGTTAAAGTCTGATAATCTATGTTATCTCAAAATCTTCAAGATAATCTTATTTGTTTTAATGGAAACAAGGACATCTGATGTCCTGAGGCTGATGTCAGCCTATACAATTAGTCATCTAGATATTTCAAAACTTTCAAAGCAGCTATTTGGATAGTTGATATAGTATTAACACATGATGAACTCTTTACCTGCACCTTTAGTGCAGTGATTGTGCCTCTGAGTGCTGCTATGGGAACTGTGTGTGATTCTACTCAGTTTTGTAAAGAGCATCTGGGATTATTTCAAGTACAGCAGGAAACAATGTCACATCACACTCGCCACTTCTTCCACCACAGGAAGTCATTAATAAAATGTTTGCTAAGGAAACCTGGCCTGTATGTATGTTTGTGACAAGAAACATCTGGCTGAAACAGAAATCATCACTGATTTATTGTCTTGCATCCTGAGCTCAGCATAGCATTTAAGTGAAAGTCGGTCATATCCCCTTGGTTCCTTTAAACCAGGGGGCAAATCTATTTCTATCCTAGATTATACGGTTCCTTTCTGTTCCTGTCATGGGATGGAATTTGGGGCAAGGTCATGAGCTTACAAAAACTGTTCTTGTGTGACAGTATTGATGCTGTTTACCTCAGATGAAGATACACCTCCTTACTCTCTCTGTCACACACACACACACCACTGGAACCTCTAAACTGTCAGAGGTTTAAAAATATCTGTGAAATCACAGCAAAGCTCAAGAGGTCAGAACTCCACACGAGCTCAAAATGGCCATGTTACTATCTATAGCCCTAATTAGTCTTTTAATTTACCTTTGACCTCATTTAAAGTCGATAGTGCACATGGAATGGTAAAATGATGAAACTGATCTTGTAACTAACAACAGTAAACTTAGAATATAAAGGAACTAAACGCAATTGCCATGGCAGTAGATCTTCAAATTAAACATTTATAAATTCTAATGACTATAATATATAAAAACTAATATACTAATAACTTATACTAATGTAAATACTGACAGAAATGTAACAGTATGTACATCTCTTAATTCTCTGTCTATAGATAAAGAAAAACTACAGCTACAGAGCTGTGCTTAGAAACAGATAAACAATCTTAAATGTAGCATGACAGTATAAAATAGGTTAAGGTTAACAGTCCGGTGTCAAAAAAGTCTCAGGAAAATATGCTTCAATCTTGTTCTAGAGCATATGCATTTTCCAAGCAATTGAGAGATCTTACCTTAGTGTGCATGGAGAACATGTTTAAGCAAACAGAGATGCACGTCCTGTTTAGTTTGTTTCAAATAGAAGTCCCGGGTGAGAATTGGTCAATGCCAGAGGTGTTTGCACACTGGTGCCCAACAGCATTATACAACACAAGGTCTAAGAAGAGTTGAAGTGGGACACTGCTTAATATGGCTGCATCACCTGGATTTATGGACATCCCACTATGAAACAAGCTCTGCTTGGGTTGTCATAGTGTCCTATTTATTTTTTTTAATGAAACTGGCCTCATTCCCAAATGCTCAAGGCAGGCGGTCTAAATATATAGCTTTTGTAAATTGTTGGTAGCATTTGAATTAAGTAATCAAAAATGTGCATCTCTTTGTCTATTGCAATTCATTTGTTAATTGCAATTTACAAATCCAATTAATTCTCATAGCAAATAACTGTTTGGTGGTTTTGATTGTTGACACAATACACAATAAACTTTTCACCAAACAATAATTACATTAAGATTTGCAGTTTGTGATTTGGTGAAACTATTTTCTTATCAACCTAGTATGACTTTGAAATGACATTTTTAGGAAAATAAGAGCAGGCAGGTAAGAACACAAGAGGGCACCTGTGACCCATTTTCAGATATTTCCCTAACAGCACAGAGCGCTATACAACATGGAGCCACATTCTTGACCAATGATGTAGACTATTCAATGTCCATGTTGCTCTGTTTTCCTCAAAATCTCAAAATGCCAGAGTAATGCCAAAGTAAATTAACAAAGCTAAACCTAAAGTTAATTTAACTTTTGTTAAAGCTAAAATGGATGATAATAAATCTTTTGGTAGTGCAGTGCAGTATATTGTACAGTACTTAACTTGAAAGAAGTGGTTTAGGCTTCAGCACTCTAAAGGTTAATCCTTGGGCCTGACCTGTGTGATGATAGAAGAAGAATGATCACTTTTACCTGTAAACACATATAAAAACCTGTATTGTCCTGTAGTTTAACTGATACATTGATCTTCCATACACTTCCTCATTTTTTGCAGTATAGAGAAACTTACATCTACAATTACTCACAAAGTTGTGTAACTAAACACCAGCTCAGACAGAAAAGCATTTCCAATCCATTGTAACAAATGACATAGGAAGCTGAAAAGAGGAACATGTTTGGCATTGTTTTCTTTTTAACTTTCTCATTCCTTCTCATAAACCTCATACTTAGCATTACTTTCGTATGTTCTGCCTCAGTCTGTCTTCATCAGCTTTTACACACAGGTATATTTCACAGGTATATTTCATATTTCATACAATCTACTTATACAATCATTAACTGCAGCAAACAGATAAAATGCAGAAATTGATCAGAATAAAGAACTTATAAAGAACTTAAGAATAATAAACTTATTCAGCTCTTTACCCACCTTTTAACATGTCCAAAAAGAAGGTAAGCTGAAATAAATGATATTGTACTGCATCTCAAAGACTCACAGCTACTGCTGCATCACTGTGATGCTGCATCACTGTTATGCTGCTGCGTCATCGTTTGCATTACTGAAAGTGAAACTTCAAACTGTGTCTCTTGTGTCCAAGTTACATTATAATGTCTGTATAAATCACCTTGTGTTGTACATAAACAAAATGTCAAATCTGTTATCTATCTGAAACGATTCAAAACAACATTTAGACATTAACAGCCTAGTGACATTTAATAAGAGGGACACCTTTAAAATTAATTTTAAGACAAAGCATAAAAAAGTTAATCAACAGGACTTAATAATCACACGCCCTAGTAACCTGGGTTACCTCTAATGGCTCAATCTCTAATGGCTTATTGTTTAGGGATGACCTGTCGCAATGTGGGTTGCACCCAGGAAGATTGTGCCTACATAAGGCCAAGCCCACTGTTCCAGTTTACTATCCCTGAGGTTGTTTTGATGTAATCACAGCTCCACGCTAGTCTAACCTGTTCTATAGCCCAATGCGCTATTGTGGAATAGCAAACAGCCAGGTAAAATGAGCAGGTTGAAAATATCGCAAGTGGCTTACAAACGGTGGAAAGACACAGATATCAGGTAATTCATGTAGATTTGTTTTGTTTGTTTACATATAAAACGTTTAGATTTTTTTAAACTTAGTGTAAAAACTGCTAGTCTTTTGAGAAATTGTAGTCAATGTGATGTTTAGCCTAAATGTTAGACATTGGTACTGTAGCTTAGCTTATAGTGTGAAAGGCATATACAGGCTTAAATACACAGTTAAGATAATAATTTTACAGAGGTTTATTTTAGATTTGTTAATGGTAGTTGGAAATAGACCAAAAAAGCTTTTGACGTGTAACTCTTTGGCCAGGTGTATCAAAGCACGTTGTGTTAGAGATGTGAAAATAAACTCTGTGTTCTCTATGTGTTGGGTTTAGTTTTGTGACATTCCAGACAGATGATAAAAGCGCGTCTGCTGTTCGGGAGGAGCAGTCAGGGAATATTGAGCCCAATGATCAGGGTGTTGGCAACATTCTGGAGCAAGTTGACTTGGGGGACAGAAATATTAGAAATCCTGAAATCTCAGGTAAGCCTTTTGAAGCCTTTCTTCAGTTATTCAGCAGTGCAGCTACTTTTCCTATTGACTTAAGGACTTAACGCTGCCACTCACTGTGAGTGGTTGGCTTCTTAAGTCACTAGCACATTGTAACTTAAGCCAAACTGTGTGGTTTTAGCAGAATATGCGTATAAAACGTCTGTTTCATTTATGTATTTGTTTATTTGTGCGCTTTACAGACAAAAAAACAATGAACTTTTGTAACAAGTTAATTTATGGCTCCGTACGAGACTAACTTCCGCCCCCTACTGACGTATTTATGTAGTATTAATAAATGGCAATTGAACGAACCATTTTGGTGAACGAACTAAAAACGAACGAACCGTTTAATGGATCGTTATTTCCCGATATTAACTTCCAGAGGGTCTCACCGTATAGACCGCGATGCTGTTATATTTTCATCCGTGTTTGTTCATGAATGAAATGTACCTTTAAGTACCACGTGTTAAACCACCCGAGTTGTTGATCGGTTAGTTCTAGGTTGATTTAAACGCTTGGGTCCGACTTGTGTTATTCTTAGGTTTGGAAATAAACCAAACGCATGTTAATACATTTTACAGTTTATATCTTTTGCATGCAATCTCTCTTCATCGCGTAAACTCTCATGTTTTGTTTCATTCAGAAACCTTCAGTGTGGAGGATGCAGTCGAGGCTGTTGGGTTTGGAATATTCCAGTGGAAGCTGTCGATGCTTACTGGAGTTGGATGGGTAGGAACAGCTATTATCAGTTCCTTGTAACTTACCGAGAAGGCTTTTAAAACTCACACAACTCTTGACATGTATCTTGTCGTTGTGCAAAGATGGCAGACGCCATGGAAATGATGCTTCTTAGTATTGTGGCTCCCCAGCTGCGCTGCGATTGGAGGCTCCCTAGCTGGAAAGTGGCGTTTATAACAGCGGTCAGTATTTGTTGCTGTACACTGACAGTTAGTTCACTAGCATGATTAACACGTGGTTTACATTACATACATGTTTCTCCCAAATAAGCTACTACTTGGTTAAGGGATGTTTTACATAGCTAGTCATTTTATTTAATGCTGGTCAAAGCTGTTTGAATATACAGTACAATCTTTTGATTTTTTTGTGCGTTTCTGTCAGGTAGTGTTTATTGGAATGATGGTCAGCTCTTGTCTTTGGGGAAATATCTCAGACAGATATGGCAGAAAAGTGGTATGTTTGTTTAAATCTAGATGTCTTTGCTAAACACTAAATGAATAATATCAATACAACCATCTTTATTTAGGTAAAGACATACATACAGTGTTCATTCACTGACAAACTCTTTGTTGGTATTTGTCATCAGTGTTTAATACTGTGCATGCTGTGGACGCTGTACTATGGAGTGCTCAGTGCTTTTGCCCCTGTTTATGGCTGGATCTTAGTCTTGCGAGGTCTGGTGGGATTTGGCCTGGGAGGAGCCCCTCAGTCGTGAGTTTTTCCATCTCTTCGTTGGGAAAGTGGGATTCACTGTTGCTCAGGGTCTCATATATAAATGTGCATCATTAATGCATGATGCAAAATTTGATTTGTAGTTTCCATATGTTTAAAAATAAGTATTTAGTTGTTTTGACATGTACATGTCTGCATGTTTATTAATACCATTAATGTTGGTATAGCTTTTCCAAACAATTATGAACACTAGCATACTTCCCACAGGGACCATTAAATGTGTGAAGTGTTACATCTGCTCACTACTGCATTCTGTTCCTGAGATTAACCTGTCCAGTCATGTTCTGTTATCAGCTGTGTGGCTTTATTTGATGGGTTAATGTCTGGAGTAGCTGATTGAGTGTATAGTTATGTGTATTTGTGCCAAGTATTGTATTTAATTGTATTGTATGTCCTTTCCTACAGAGTGACGTTATATACAGAATTCCTTCCCGGGAAATCCAGAGGGACCTCAATAATTCTGTTAGGGGTAATCCCTCACACACATGTACCTTTATTGTTGCTCACATTTTCCATTTTTCAGTATGTACCACAGTTTAGAGTTAGAGTGCACAGCTAACAGGAAACTCAGAACGTTGTCTTTCATTCTCTAAACGTTCTCTTAAAGTTATTAGACATTGTTTTGGCAGTAACTTTTTGAATACTTTTCACAACCAAGCAATAGCATTAATGCAACAAAAAATTGAAGTTTTGAGCGTTACTGGAATTTATAAAATACCATTTTTGTAATATAAAGGAAACTTTAGGAATGTATTTTATCAATTATTAGCTGGGTGTGTTTATGATGTCAGTCTTTTTACTGACATCATAAACATTACAACATATGTTTCCCAAATAATAAGTCTAGATAATAATTAATCACACAAATTAACCCAATTGTTTTCCTGACAGGTGTTCTGGGCCCTGGGTGCTGTATTCGAAGTGCTACTGGCTATGCTAGTCGTGCCCACATTAGGCTGGAAATGGCTGCTAGCTTTATCCACCTTGCCTCTCTTTATCTTTGCTGCCTCCTGCTGTGTATGTATGGCTATAACAATGTTTAATTACTGCAATTATCACTTGCATTTGTGATGCATGACTTCTTTTCAGCTATTATGTTCTGATTGTGGGTTGTGTGATTTTTGTAATGCAGTGGTTACCAGAGAGCGCTAGGTTTGATGTCCTGAGAGGCAGAGAGGATAAAGCCCTTAACACTCTGAAGAGTATAGCCAAGGTCAATGGCAAGTCTGTGCCTAGAGGAAGACTTATAGCCAGCAGACAGGTATTTGAGTCTATGAGTCCTGTTTCTTTATTCAAAATCTCTTGTTACCTACTTTACTCGGTTCTTACTGAGAGGACTCATAATTTTGTGTTTAAATAAATATTTGTGTGTTTATTTTGTGTAACGGTGCAATATCTGTGCATGTATTTTAGAATGAGCGTGGTAGAATTCGAGATCTCTTTATTCCAGAATACTGCAAGACAACACTTCTGGTCTGGTTTATCTGGTTAGTTCAGCTTAATTTTTAGATTATATTATTATTATTATACAATAAATTTTAAGATTGTGTTGTAAATGGTTTGGCAAATCCATTCACACAATCATGTGTATATTTGTTTTATGTACGCAGGTTCAGCAATGCATTTTCATATTATGGTCTTGTGCTGCTGACCACTGAGCTATTCCAGGCAGGATCTGTGTGTAGTGGTGTGTGATTTCCTTAATTACTTTTATCCAGGCTTGTGACGTTCAAAATCTGATTCTAATGATCAATTATCATATCTAGAATGAGTTTTGAAGCGTTCTCAGTGTTTGATAAATGGTAAACCCTTTTGACATTTACCAATATCTTTCCAAACACTTGACTTTATTGATATATTTTGTTTACACAAAAGATTTTTTTAAATAAATCAGCTGACAGGAATCAATCCCTGTCAAACTCCAAAGTAATGAAAAACATGTATTATAAATATCTGTAAAGATACATCTGTGTAAAAAACATAATGTGTCATTCCAGTGACGGACAACTCTAGCATGGAGCCCCGGTGCAGTTTGGAGTGCAAATATTTGACCCTTGATGATTTGAAGGACCTTCTGTGGACCACTTTAGCAGAATTCCCAGGTGATTTACTGGAGTAGACAACCATCCTGTTTTGTTAGTTTGTCAATTTAAATTGTTTTGTATAGGCTGTATATATATTGTAATCCAACACACACTTGTCTCTGATGCACAATTTTGATGTCAGAATAGGTCTTCTGGTGTCTGTTTGGATGATCGATCGGATTGGCAGAAGAAAAAGCATGGCGCTGTGTTTTTTTATATTCTCTCTGTGTATTTTGCCTCTCTACGCCTGCACACAAAGGTGGGTTTTGCATAACACAACAACTGATTTTAAAGGTACTGTAAATAACACCCACTGGTAATCTTGTGCCTTGCCATTTTCAGGACTGTTCTTACAACGTTTATTTTCATTGCTCGAGCCTGTATATCAGGTGGATGGCAGGTTGCATACGTTTATACACCTGAGGTGAGGCGTGATTGCAGACCAGTTTACTTATCGAGTTTTTATTTAAAATACAGTTTTCTCATTTTGTTTTGCCATTCTCAGGTTTTCCCCACAGCAACTAGGGCTACTGGAATTGGTACAAGCAGTGGTATGGCTCGTGTCGGAGCTCTCATTACACCGTTCGTCGCTCAGGTAGAGTAATTTCCTTAAATTCTCTCGAATGGCGGATGATCAGAAGATGAATTTAGCCACCATTTTACCCACCAACTTTTGTTCTGTGTGTTTTTCTTCTGCCCCCTCCAGGTGCTTCTAAAATCATCTGTGTATTTGACTCTATCCGTGTATTTGATATGTTGCTTGCTGGGCGCAACAGCTTGCTGGGTTTTACCCATGGAGACCAAAGGGCGGAGCCTTCAGGAATCCACTCAAGCCACTATGGGCCAGGTCCAAACGGACAGACCCCAAGACTCTGAGGCAGCTGGGACCTCTAGCAACACGTCAATACAGGACACAGTGAAGTGAGGTGGTGCAATGTCATGTGAAAGGACATAATAGATGGGGGATTGAATAATAGAAAGCCACAATGCTGTGTGTGAATGTTGTATACACATTAAGATTTAGATGTATTATTTAAATACATGCGTTTGGTTTATATAAAAATGAGATTTGTGAGTCTGGTCGTTTGGTTTTGTAATATTATATTAGCCTGTTTGTAATGCCATGTGGTATTGGAGTCATAGATTGGATTTGGATAGTTTGTTAGCCATAGTTTACAGTACAAATCCATATGCTTTTTTCAATCTGAATTTTAAAATATACATCGTTACAAATCAGATGAACTGTGTATATATATAAAAGATGCCATGAAAACACTCCACCTTAAAATCGGCAGGATACACAAGCAAGATAAAAGATCAGGGCTTTACTTTGTCTACCTCAGCAATTTCTTTAATATACAATAACATTAATAATAAATAAAAAACCACATACTTTACATAAACTACATACAGCTCTCGTTTTTGTCACTGGGCGCTTAATATTGTTCTAGCGGAAGAAGATTTAGCATGTGGGTATTTTGAGATGTCAGCGCAAAGCCACAGTCTTCGTATCGTAAGGGTTCAGGTAGCATGTGGATGATTGGGTGTCGAGTCTGCACGGATGCGCTGTTGTCAGGGAGAAGTGCAAGTCACCTTCACGCGGTTGGCCCAGAAGCCCATATCAAACACAGACGATCTCACAACTACACCAACCACGGACGGCGGTCCCGAAACACGCTCTACAATGTCTGGCTACTAAATCAACACCTCAGCCGGGAGGGTCGAGCACGGGCTGTTGTTCATTGCCATCGCTGGCATGTATGAGAATTTGCAGAAAAGCCGAGAGGATGACAAAGCCGATGATGGGTTTAACTCTCGGGTGAAAGCGGCCACAGATTTAATGCGCCTCTGAATGCATTTTAACCCCGTCGCCGGCGGGCGCAAAACTGGATATCTCGGCGTCTCCTTGTGAGGTTTCCCTGGACGGTTTGCTCCAGCCATGGCACTGGTGACTCTGCAGCGCTCCCCTTCACCTAGCGCCGCATCCTCAGCTGGCGCCAACGCGGGGGAGGTGAGTGGACGCTTGCCGGGTTTGCATGTGTAAAAAGCGCTTAAACAGATAATGTTAGCCCGGCCTGTTGCTCCAGCACAGCGTCTTCCCAATGATCCTCAGCTTGTGATAGACTTGCCATGTGTCCACCTGCTGTGTCGATGAACGCATGGTGAAGTTTGGACATCTGCGCCGGGTTGTTTTCACTCAATGTGGGTGTGTGATGAGAAGCCACTTGCCCAAACTGAATAATACTTGTATCGTTTATGTTGTTAGTATGTATATGGCACGATATTACATTAAGTGGTTAGGGGCAACTGTGTAATGTTATAGCATTTTTAATATTTACTTTACCCTACCTGCATGCAATATTGTTTAATCCCATATATGTGTGTTGGTTGATAGAATTGCATTGATTGTAATACATTGCAAGCTCTGCAATGCTTAATGCTTGGACCGGTTTATTTGCAGCCACACCACAAATATGCTTTACAGCAATTTTACAGCAGTATGATTCAGTATATTTGGTACTTCTGGCCATTTGAGTGTTGACAGCCTACACGGTACACTCACTGCCGCTGCAATGATGTCATAGAAGAGTAACTCTGCCTGGTGACCAATCATGGGCTCCAGAATATGGTCACGTCTCCCCCCCATATTTGTTGTTCTCGCTTATCTTAGAAACAGCCCCAAAATAAGCTTGCCTGCTACTACATAAGGCGCCATTAATGCCCATCCCAGAGGCATTAAGGCATTCCATTTTTAATGTGTCCTAAATCCATCCCAGGTGCTTTTGTTTTGATGAAGGGTAAAAAGTCTTAAAGCCTTGAACCTAGAACTTTATTTGACAGCAGGTCTAGGTCCCTTTTCATTTAACATTTTAAAGCAATCTGGTGTTATTGACTTTGTGTGATTGCACACCGGTGGGAGAGATATTTAGCATTGGTGGGTATAAAAATATTTCAAAGCTGTTTTGTTGTTCCTTAAAGCAGTTGGACGTCTTTTAATTAAACAATATTATTATATTTGTCAGGAGTTGGGCAGCGAGGATGATCAAAAGGCAAACGTAAGGTCAGTGATACATTTATTTAGTTAAATCCATCTTATTTTATCTTCTGACCATTTATCTTAATTTTGGAGCATGTTTATAATTGTGGTTATGGTCTGTTTCAGCTTGAGTGAAAGTTTCTTCATGGTAAATGGGGCAGCTCTGTTTTTACAGCAGGGCAACAGTACACAAGAGCCCAGAACACCAAACCTTCACCAGAATGCTGGTAAGCCATCATGGTACAACTGCTTGCATTTTGTATTGTGAGGGCATTGTTGATAAGACTGATGCTAAATTGTCCATAACATTGTTACCATATATATATCCTTGTTTTTGTGTGTTAAAGGTGATCTACCACTGCATCTACAAGTAATGATAAACACCCTTCGTCCTGAGGACAGGATTAAGTTAGTAAGTGACATACGACTTGGTTAATGTTGCTGCTGATTTCAGTGTACATACGTTCATATACACTATCTCCATCAACAGGTTGTTAGGTTAGAAAGTGGCTGGACAGACCATGTGCGGTACATGGTGGTTGTCTTTACAAATGGACATCAAGACACTGAAGAGAACGTATTGCTTGGGATGGATTTCGAAGATAAGGACAGGTAGTAATGTGGTGGGGTTGTAGAACATACTGTCTCTACTTGTTAGTGTTGTATGTTTACTTACTAGTCGACATGCATGTCTGTTTGTTGTAGTAAAAGTTGCACCATTGGCATGACTCTTCCGCTTTGGAGTGATACCAAAATTCACTTGGATGGAGATGGGTAAGTGTTCTGGTACACTTCCTGTAAAGGTCAAAGGTCAGGGACAGTGTAGTATAGTAGTATTGATTAATTCAATAGTAGTATCCACTAAGGCTTGTTGGTAAATTTAAGATATCATATAATACATATTTATACTGTCCACAGGGTATATTTACAATATTAATTGTTTTTGGATAATACTAACAAATCAGGAAGTTTTTTTTATTAGGATTTAAAGGATTTAGGATTTAGGACAGGAAATAATTAATACTGGCCTTTTTCCTACTGTGGAGGAAGTATTGAGGATAGAAAATTACTAAATGAATTACAGTAAAAAAAAAACATGTACAATTTGAAACATGAGCTTAGATAAGACATCCTGTTAAAAGGTTAACATGCTTGTTAAGATAAGTGTTTGCCAATTAAAGCTCTTGTCATACCTTATCTGTCATACACACTGTATCATACACACTGTATGTCATCTGTCAGCCTGTTTATGGCTGTGACATTTGAAATCACTTTATGTGTCCAGAATGTAATGTGAACAGATAATGACCTCTACAGGTTCAGTAAGAAATAACATGTTTATGGTCAGTGCATGTGACGTGGGGTGGGGGTAGAGTTTGGGGGCTATTGGCAGACTTAAAAGTCACACTGTACAAAGAGAATTTTCCACTGGCTTGTGGTGAAATCTTGTTTCATTGATCAACGCAGAAAAGCTGCATCACCATTTTGCTGCCTGGTTATGCATGTCTATATAGTCATCAGTTAGCCATATTTCATAATTCATATTGCTTAACTACTTTGTTTTTCTCCCAGATGTTTCAGTGTGAGCACAGAAGGAAGACTACATGCGTTTAAACCCGTGTCAGTCCAGGCCATGTGGTACGTGAACCTAATGTTGTATTTGTTTGCAGTTTTATAGAAGAAAGAAAATACTGTAATTTGAGTCTAAATATGCTAAACAACCAGCGTGTAAACAAAATGTTTCCCAGAATTTTGAATGAACGTTTTAACAGTTCATTCTAGCACACTGTAAAGTGAGTGATTTTATGTTTATTGTATATTTGGAATCAAACACCGCAACAGGTCTGCCCTTCAGGTATTGCACAAAGTATGTGAGGTGTCCCGCAGATACAACTATTTCCCAGGAGAAATGGCTCTTTCATGGGTGGGCTATTACGAGGGCAGCATCTCCTCGGAGCAGAGCTGTGTTAATGAATGGAACGCTGTGACAGATCCGGAGACCGCGCGGCCGGACTCGCCGGTCATGTTTTCTGATCAGTAGGTTATATGCCAGTGGTTGATGAAGTGACTACAGGACATGAGCAAATAAGACTGTATGGCCTTCCTCATTTTTCATTAAGGGTCAACGTTTTTAAAAAGTTGCATACATTAACAAGTTTTCATGTCACACGTAGGCCAACCGAGAGAGAAACAACAGAGTGTATGATCAAAGCCAAACTCCGAAACATCATGATGTTACAGGACCTGGAAAATATAACATCCAAAGAGGTAACGTCATGTAGTATGAAATGAAGTCTTTGTTTTACATGCGCACATCATTGCATCAAAACATCCTTATACTTCTGTAGATTCGAAATGAGCTGGAACAACAAATGAGCTGCAACCTCAGGGAGTATAAAGAGTTTATTGACAATGAGATGCTTCTTATCCTGGGCCAGATGGATAAAGCTACACTCGTATTTGACCATCTGTACCTGGTAAAGCTTTCGCCTCCAAACTTTCTCTGCTATTATATGTCATGTTTGAATTGTTTGTTACTATTGAAGGGAGTTGGGTTTAATATGTTTATGTAAAAAGAATACATACTTGAAGAAAGTTGTAAAGATGTTTGAGAATGTTTACTATTGCATACAGTCCTCTCCTTCTCAAACTGTTCTGGTTTAAGCCACAAATGTATGTTTCCAGTGAAAAAAAATTGTTATTAACAGAAGCGTTAAGTCTGTAAGTATAATGAAGCTACAGTTGCCGTATATCTTGTTCATTTCAGGGTTCAGAATGGAACGCATCCAACTTGGAAGAACTCCAAGACTCTGGGTCAGTACAGAGATATAGTGACTGAGTGTGTATTGGGTTGAGATTAAATTTGTATTTAATACAGATTAGGGCTACAAAGTCTTACGTCAGTTGCACCAGTCAGTGGTACATAGTCTAACATCAGTTTGTTTTGATGCAGGGTTGGGTATATCCTCAATGTCACAAGAGAGATTGACAACTTTTTCCCAGGTAGCTTTTGTTATTATAATGTTCGTGTTTGTGATGACGAGACTACAGATCTGCTGGCACACTGGAACGAAACCTACAACTTCATACTTAAAGCCAAGTGAGTTTATTATTAATCTTTAGCAAGATATTGGATATTAACTGTATTTTAGTTCATATTTCTTTTATCTATCATTTCTATTTCTTGTAAACACTGACCATTTAAGCCTAGCCTAGGCCTTGCTATATTTATTACCTCATAAAGTTAATATTATCGGCCTCATAAAGGGCCGATAATTATTGCAAAGATTTGAATGCCCTGTATGTCTTTTATATAGGGAAAACGACTCTAAATGCCTAGTACATTGCAAGATGGGTGTAAGCCGCTCTGCATCCACTGTTATTGCTTATGCTATGAAGGAGTACGGATGGTCACTTGAGAAGGCGTACAATTTCGTCAAACAGAAGAGGAGTATAGCACAACCCAATCCTGCCTTTATGAAACAACTGGCTGAATATGAAGGGAATTTAGATGCCAGGTAAGAAATGTCAAGTCTTTTTATCATCATTATTTCCTTAGGGAAATTAAATTGGTAGTTATTCATATTAGCATTATATTATTATATTATATTGCAAATGGCAAGAGTTAAGGCACTTGCATGTCTGAACAAACAAAATTTCTAGTACAAGCCATGAGTGGAAAGCAAAACTACAACTATTATATTATATTATATATTAGCAATCACATTTATCAAAAGTTATTTACAATGCATTTAAGGGATACAGTTTATCAGTATGTGTGTTTTCCCATAACCTTTGTGCTGCTAACACAATGCTCTACCAACTGAGCTATATAAACAAATGTTTAGCAAATAATTCTTTATTTGAATGTGAATAAGATGGAAATACTTTGCATGCTGGTTAACTTTCTTTCTGGTAAAGCTAATTGACAAAATTCCTAAATGTTGGTTCTAAATATTGCTTTTTGCCCAAGAAACCAAAACAAACTGCATCATTGTAGCCAGCCACCTATAATAGTTAATTGATGTACACTTTTTCTTTAAAAATGTCAAACGTTTGCAACTTTTGTTTCCTTTTGTTGCAGCAACCAGCAACACAAATTGTGGCAGCCTGATGGTGATGAGGATTCACTGGAGGGCCTCCAGGCTTCAGGTGCCAGTGGTGACCAGACTTCTCAATTTTCCACTTGGTGCCACGGAGAGGCAAGTGCTTCCCCCTGCTGTGGAGACGAGCCGACAGACCATCTAAATTACAAGTACTACTTCCGCCGACTTTCAGACACTGCTCTGGACAGCGAACCCTCTACGCCAGTTCGAGGTCCTCCGATTTTAGGCATGGAACGAGTCTTCATTGAGATTGAGGACGTTGAAAGAGATGCATTGTTGGACGATGAAGGTTTCCCAATGGCTCACTTGGCCCTTCCTGGAGAAGGCACAGCAGCCCAGACCTGCGGCCGTCTGGAACCTTTGGAGGACATGCGTTTGCGTCTGGAGTTTAGCACAGTGGAAGAGGAAGACGAGGAGGAAGCACAAAAGGAGGAAGCAGAGATGGCCGCCTTAGCTCGTGGTGAGGAGACGCCGAGGGAAGACGAGAGCCTGGCTAACTTGAACCGCTTTAACAACGAGAACGCCAACAACAGCAACAGGCTGGCTGGGAAACGCAGCTGCCCTTCTGGCTTTGACGTGAGTATGACGTCTTAGCTGTAGTGGCAGCTCTCCTGGCTTGTATGCAAGCTTTTCTGTGAATCCATCCTAAAAGATTTTCTCTAAAGCATCCCGTACTCTTGCAGCTTTCAAAAAACCTAACCATGCATTCTCCCTGCCTGTGTGTATTCATCGGTTTAGGACAGTGCTAGCATTGGAAACCCCTACAAAGTGAAGCCCTCATATCAGTCGTGCCGAGACTGCCTGCGCCTGCCCAGTGGCCGCCGCTGTGATCGTCGCACCCATCGCCTTAACCTGCCACGTCACACTGGCCTGCCCAGTATCTCTATCCAGGCTCCTGGAGGCAAGCAATTCAGTACCAACTCTATCTTAAAGGTGCCTCCCCCTGCCTTTCGGAAACATCATAAGTGCAGCAGGCACTGCCAGTGCATTCGTTGCTCCAGGTGGTACGGTGCCCCTGCAATGGTGAGCTTGGCAACTTACCATAAGCAGCTGCCTTTGCCTATGAGCAGCAAAGACCTTCCTCAGGATTTGCATTATTCCTTGGAGACTGAGGATGTGGATGAAAGGCACAAAATGGAGGGGAAAGAGCCAGCGAGCAAGAGCTCCAACAGCCCTACTACAGAGCTTACTCTTCTGAGGCTCAGTCTGGACAGTGAGAGGCCTATGGCGGAGCTCAGCCAGAAAGACTGCCTGGACACCCGGATCCCTCTGCAGACATCCACAATGGTGCACCATAGACTGGAGCAACTGCCTGGTCCTCAGTCAGAACAGATGGACTTTAGTGTAGAGGACACTGCCACAGAGGACATGGAAGTGGATGAAGGGACTGTTCCCAACATCTACTCAGCCTCTGCTAAATGCCCTGGATCCAGTGAACATCAGCAAATTTGCACACCGGGCTCCTTCCTGCAGAGTTCAGCCCTGACACGCAGCTCCAGCACTGACAGTCTGCAAAACATACAGGGAGGACAGCTGGGTTTTGTACCGCAGCAAGCCCAAAAGTTTGAGACACGTGTGCGACTTGCTGGACTAACCATGCCTTCCCAACTTAAAAGATCAAATTCACTGGCTAAGCTAGGTGACTTGGCCATCTCCACAGAGGACCTTGCAATTTCTCCCACAGTCTCCACTGACTACAATAAGCAAGAATCTTCTTGCTCTCCCGAGCTCTCCTTAACTCCAGATGTACTGCAGAGCTTACAAAGCTGACTCCTCAAAGATGTCAGAACTGTTTTTCATTGAGTTGTTCTGCTCCATGACACACTGAAAAGTCTTATAGCCATTGGGAGCTAAGATGGGCCTGATGCTGCAGGACAGCTCATGAGAAAAATCAAGCCAGGGTGGGACCTTCTTCCAGAAGCCCTTTACATAACTGCACTGCATCTCCCATGTGTCTGTCTGTGCTTTGACTGAGATGTGTATTAAATAAGCATGAGCAGGCTTGGACCTTCATTAACAGCTTTGTTAATAATGCTTTGCTTTGTCTTGCTAAAGTGAGAGGAGGTTTTAATATACCAGTAACCCATCCACCAATATTGGTGATGTAGTCCAGACGTAAAAGAACCTGTATAGAGGCTGAATGCCTCTATTGGCAGTTATTTTCTTACAACGTTTTGTTAAAAAAATGTGTAGGACTAATGTCTCCATATTTTGTTTTTCCCATGTTCCCCAGTTTGGCCCCAACCAAATTCATACCTTCTCAGTTGAAAAAAATAATTGATGGCAACATTCTCGTTGAATTTATATTTTGCCACAAAATATTTTGAGGCACAAAATGTAAGTTCCACAAACTTACATTACATTACAAAAGTCCGCCTAAATGTTCTTAGATTTTATCAAAATGTCACACCATAAAGTCAAATATTTATTTGCTGACATCACTGTGGTTCTCTGCCCCAACAGGTGATTAAATAGTTTACATGTTGTCTTTTTAAAAATCACCCTGTGCCATTTTCAAAAATGACAACATCAACGAAGCCACAATTATTAGGTATTTCTGAAAAAAAAATTGCAACATGATTGTGTTTAGCTATTTGTTGTAAAACTCTCGATTTTGCTTATCTGCTGTTATCAAAAGAGTTGGTCTGTAATGTGCTATTAAAGCAAAGCACATGTAACTTAGCTTAAACTGCTTATTGTACAAATTGTAGACTGTGATGTATACAAAGGCTTTAGCAGCAACACATTAGTACAACACAGTCATCTTGTTGACCAGAGGATGTTACAATGTCACTATAATCTTTTGAAAGATTTCTTTAATCTGAAGAGTCATATTGAGTGTATACAGTTTACAGGCCATGCAGATTATCTTACAGTATTGTGGCCATAGAGACTTACTTGAGTTTGTATATTGATTGCCATAAGGTGTATTGTTTGTGTACTGAAACACCCAAGATTGATGAGTGCTAACTGAGGTAACAGCTAATCAAAGGTAACTAGTAACCAGTATCCAAGTATTGGTTAAATCCTTATATATATATATATATATATATGTTAATGAACTTCATTATCTAGCAAGGCTATTTTTTGAGAGTTTTACAATATGCAAAGTGGCCTGTGCAATAAGTGAGAATTTGAGAAGTATAATTTGTATTTACTGAATAATGTGAAAGTAATTTTTAATTTTCATTTAAAAGGAAATGAGATGTGAGAGAAGAGCACCTTGAGTGAAAACAGGGATTTATGTTTCACATAAACTTAATCGCTACTGTTTGGAACTATTATGTGTTTCATCCTGTCATTTTATTATATGATTTTTAGTTGGTTGGAGCTAATTGCTGTTGCGAATTGGTAATGTTAATAATTGGTCCGTAATATACAGTACATTTAAAATTGGCCTAGATTTTTGTTTTCCTTGTTTTAGAAATCAAAAATATGATCTGCAAAAAAGACAATTTTCCACAGAGGACAGTTGTAGTTTTGCTTTCCACTCATGGCTTGTACTAGAAATTTTGTTTGTTCAGACATGCAAGTGCCTTAACTCTTGCCATTTGCAATCAGTTGACTATTGAATCTTTGCTAAAACGGCTCATTGTTGCTCAGTTTTCTTCACCTGTTTGTTGTCTTTACAGAGCAAAGATTATTTTGAACAAATTAATATTTGTCTTTTCATTCTGATACTACATTTTATTTTTTAATAGAGGAGACCAAAGTCATTTTTATTTATTTTTCTGGCATATTTAAACCTACTAAGCTGACAATAACTATAATAATAATCTAATGGAAGATTGTCTTTAGCCTAACAGCTTGTAAAAGTGACCTGGAATAAATCTTGCACTTCATTTTGACCATTCTAAGTTATGCTGCATTTTGTTTTGTATCTATATACCGTATAGATAATCATAGAAGTAAAATTGTTTATTGTCTGCATCAGAAATGAATGAGCGTCCTGGTTATTTATAGTACTATTTATAGTGCTATTTATAGAGCTGAGTGACCTTATAAAGGAGGGGACGAACTGTGTTGGTCATTATTCAAATAAAACTTAATGTGTAAATATATTGTTTTAAATGTGAATGTTTAGTAATGCACTTGAATGATGGGAAATATGTTACAGGATGAAGGTGAAGTAAATGATATGTAAATGAAAGAATTGTTTTGCCTGATCTTTGAGTCTAGCACAGTCTGAACTCTTATTGAATTAGACAAATGTGATTCTGACATCACAAGACCAGGAAGGAATTAAAGCACTGAAGCCTAGAGACTGAGGCTACAGCAGAGTCTGTTAAATAAACATAAACGCTGGGTTTTACCGAATAAATATCTGCATAACTGATAACATTTTTCTCATTTTTTTAGGAATACATCAATGTGGTAAGACTCAGCATCTTTTGTATTTTCTATTGTTTTTAAACTGCAATGTGCATTTAACTGTATTTTTAAGGCATCTAAAAAGGATATACATAAAAACTACATTTATGAATCAGTTGTCAGGGGGAAAACCATTTGATTGATTTGACTTTTACAGTTTCTTATAAAACAACACAGTCACTGTGTTCAGTAAACCTTAAAAATGTTTTTTTGCATTTTTAGTTCATTCAAATTATTTTGCATACAGTAATTTATAATGCTTGTTATTTGAATAACGGTTGAGCAACTCAAATGACTGAAACCTTTGGGTTTAAATCTATTCAAATTTATTTCATTTTTTCTAACCCATTAGCAAATACCAGTGTTTTTTTTTTTTGAAAATAAAGCTCACAGAATGTTGTTAGTCTCTTGAAACAAGTGATGTATCTTGTAAATGTAATTGTATCTTGTTATAAGAATGTTTAGGTATTTTTCTGGAAAACTGGACACAATAGAAATTAAAATGTGATTTATTTGTTAGCGCTGACAACTGGAACAGTCAGTTAACCTCACTGAGAAGTTATTTAAATCTGAACTGAGACTGTTGTCATAGGTTCCACTTTAGAACGATGAGAGAAAATGTTAAGAGAGGGCAATGGTGGAGATAAACACTGAGAGGCTGGTGAATGGATGGCCCTTCCAGCTGCCTGAAGTATTGCAAGATGAGGCCATGAACCTCAAAATAACCTATTAGATTTACTGCATGGTGCCTGTGCAATGACAGCCATAATATAAGTTTGCAATTCATTCAGTAGTTAGAGGTCCAGTAGATTATGCTTTTGCGTGACATTCTCAGACTAATGTTTCAACAGCGTAAACAATCAGCATTGAGCATTGATGTCCAGCCTACTTCATATAGCTAATGACTTGGCATTCATTGTTTGACCATAATAGTCTATTTAATTAAGTCATTTAATAAAGTCTATAGTTTAGCTTCTTAGTAGTTCACACTTTTGCTTTTATAAGGTTAAATTAAACTACAAATGTTTCTACTTTTGACAGCACGATGAGGCAGCTGACTTGCTTATAATGTGTCCTTGCATTAGACTGTATTAGTCCAGAGTGTGACTGCTGGTAAATATATTGTATTAATTAAATCATGATTAGCAATTAGTCAGATGAACGTCTGACACTTTCACACTCTGGTGGAATCAGTTTTGTAGTTAATTTTTATGGAAACTGACCATATTACAGTACAATGTCTTATATAAACATTCAGTATGTCAGTGTTTCTGTAGCTCTGCTGGTAGGGCACAGTGTCAGATACCTAGGTCATGGATTTTATCCCCAGGGAACTTTCAGTTTATTTTCTGAATGCATTGTAATTTATTTGAATAAATGCATCTGCCAAATGCATGAATATAAAGCCAGAATTACCAAAGTACCAGAGTCGTACCAAAACTGTAATAGCATTACAATTGTAAGTTACTGTTAGATAAAAGATGTAGTTGGTTTGACACTGAGGTCAGAAGGTCTGGAGTGTTTTTGTCTGGACGGATATGTTTGGAGTTGGTGGGATTTCCCCTTTCATGTCTAATGTGACCTTCTCACCTGGTAACTGATCTGCTCTGCCAGTTGTCAGGCTCCCATTTTGGTTCTGTGACTCAGTAGCCACATCCAGAGTCATTTAATTTTAGGCATTGCAACATTCCAAAAAAAGTAGAGATGAGATAAGGCCAGAAGTGAGAGACTGGGATGGGAGGAGGCTTGTTTCAGATAAGGACACATGGTCTGCTTGTATACTCATGAGTTGTAATATGTGTTTCTTACAGAGGCAATGGGACAGAAACAAGACAAGGTGCTAGGAAAAGAGGAAATCTTGAACAGCACCAATGACTTTGAGATCTTAGACCAGGAGGAGGAACATTCCAACACCTCCCTACTGAACGATCGTCCTGTTCAGGAATCTGCACAACCTGATGACAACAGTGAGCCCTTGCTCAACCAGGCAGGAAAAAAGATCAACAGGAGTTATGACATGGATGTTTTGCAGAATGCCAGGACACCAAATCCTCAGCTGAGCACGAGAGGAGGTCCATGTGCTTCAGAATTCAAAACACTCACAAACAACACAACTGATGCAGACAGGCTGGGCATTTCTAGTGCAGTGGACCAGCAACAAGCTGACAAGTCGAAAGGAATGACTAACAAAACTCATCCCAGAGATTCTCCAGAGATGTTAGAAGGTTCTTGTCAAGGGGATTCAACAGATAAGTGCGTTGAGAAGAATGAGACATGGACAATATCTGACAGACACAAGGGGAACTTTAACAAAGAGGCAAGAGCAAAAGAAAACATTTGGGATAATGTAAAAATAAAAAATAAATCTTTGAGAAAACAAGCAGATATAGGAAACGCTGAATTACTAGAAAGTCAGCCATTCCAGAAAACAGGAGTTGTAGAAGATGAAGAGATTTTGAAGAATTCCCAAAAATCCTGTGATAGTGATAAAAAAGGCTTTATTTGTAACATAGTTTGCAGTAAGGGTACTGGAACTGTTACTGGAACTACTCAAGCACAGAACAGGCTTGAGCATTCAGATAGAGTCAATACTTTGTGCCTGGATACTGTGACCATAGCTTGTCCATCACATTCATCACATTCAAACACTGACAGCGTAACATGTCAGGCAAGGTGCTGCAGCTCCAGTAAGCAGGATTTAAGTTTCCAGGAGGATAAAAATATCAGTTCAGTATCTCCCAGCGTGACTCATAGATCAACATGTGGTTTAAGAGAACCTAATGGTGCCACACAGGCATATAGTGAATTTGCACTCAAAGAAAGCCTTCCAAAAGACCAAAGAAACCAGACTTTCCATGCATCACTGCCAATACTGGGAGGAGAAGAAACTATTGGTCCTGAATGCAGTCAAAATGAAGGTAAGGACAAAATCTTGAATATTTCTAGTGATGAGACAGTTCAGGAGAACTGGTTATTGAAATCTAGATGTGCACCACCAGTGACATTCAACTCATTTGACACTGAGATTGTTACAGAACCCACAAATGCAGACACAGCACTGGTCTTACTGAGGATTGAGGACGACTTTGAACAAGTGTTAAGCACATTCCATCCAGATTTGAACCAAAGCAGTACAATGTCTGACCTTCCTAAACTTCTGATTCACACAGACAAGCAATACAATGACAATGAGGCATTTACTGTAATGGAAAAGCATTCAACAGCCATGTCATCCGAGAGTTTAGATGAATCCAGTGCTAAAAACGTCCCGGTTAGCAATGCACCTCACTCAGCCAAAATGGGCATGTCTGGGGAACAGCGTGTGAAAAGAGATGGTGAATCTGTTTATCAGACAGCTGTTCAGTCACCATCCACACAAATCAGAAAAGCTTGTGATGGTCAACTGAATGGAATAAATAACATCTCACCTTCACTTGAGCTGTCCAGTGAGAAAGGTCACAGTCAAAAAGCTATCACAGAAGAACAGATAACTGAGACTGAGGCCATCTGCTATGATCAAGAAAGACATCTGGGCAAAAGATTCTATGATCCAAAGTTCAACGGGCTGGATGACAGAAATACAGACAAAGCTTCAGTTAAAGCAAAGGCCGAAGTGAAAGAATCACTGTCAAAGTTTTCTAAAGGTAATTGTTTAGATCCAATTGACATAAAGTGTTTTAATTCTTTTTTCCACTCAGATTTAGACAGTGGCGATGTCAACACTGCGAGAGCTTCTTTGCAACAGGAAGAAGAACCTTTTTATTTCACTGCTGTGATAACACCGCCACCTCTGGTTTATACATTTCCTGATCAAGAGGCAAACAAATCATCTGACGTCTCCCATTTGTATGTTCCTCACACTGAACTACAAAATATGATTCCTGATATCTTGGCTGCAGACCCTGAGAAAGAACAAAAGGCTAAAGTCAAAGGACCACCGCCACCTGTTCCAAAGAAACCAAAGAATCCCTTTAAAAAAGGCAGCAGGAAGCCTGTTACTCATTCCACAGATGAACCAAGCGAATATTCTGACCTCCTGCTCAAAAATATCAAAATGGGCAGAAGGCAGGCGGCACTGGAATCCACAGAGGATTTAAATATGCATCTGTCGAGTCTGGATATGTTACCTTACTGTAAGTCCATAGAGCTTGAGCCTGATATTCCAAGACATCATTTAGCCTTTTATGATGAACTGATAGCAACTGATTGTGATAACCTGACAAGAACTGTTGACCAGCCTCTTCAGAAAGAACTAGATCATTTGAGTATGTCTCAGCTGAGACCACTATTAGAAAAAAAAGCAAAAATAAAGGGCCCGCCACCACCTGTGCCAAAAAAAACTCGTAATTCATTTGCAGAGACTGACATGGAAAAGATCTCAACAAACAGGGACTCTGAATTGGCAAACATAGATTGTTCTTTGAAATATGGTAAATGTGACTCTAAAAGCTACATGCTGGGCATTGTGGATGAAGAAGTTCGGAAGGCCAAATATCCTCATGTTGCCTGTAGATTTCCAAGCACTGATTCTTCCAGTTCAGACGAAAATGAACTGTCCAGGTTCAGGCCTGTCGCTGAGCTCATCAGAGACACCAACAAAATCCAGGAGAAAGTGATATATCACAGCAGGACAAACACAATGGAAGCCAGGCCAGATGTTACAGTGGGAAGCCAAAGTCTAAAAGTATCACAGATGAAGAGAGCCTTTGATGTCCAAACTTCTCCCTATAAAATGGAAAGAAGATCCTCACCAAAGAAAGGTAAGACAGATTTTCAAGTTGATTGCATTCCCAGTATTTTTGGACAATTCTTGAGCATGTTTAAAATGGGTCTCCTTTTTACAGGCTTGTATATACTCCAGTGTCTTGTCAGTGGCAAAAATAAACCATGAAAAAGTTGTTGATAGCTGACAATGTTACTTTATCATGATACCACCGCAGTACTTTTTTGTAAGAGCAACCTGATCTAAATGAAATTTGATTGTCATATTTCAAATAATTTTTATCTGCCTTTCTGCTCAATCTATCTGGAGTGATGACCAATCGTGGTCCGTTAGAAAGCTTATTGTGTGTAAAAAACTGAAGCTGAAAATAATCATTAAAATGAGATTTTAGGCAACACTGCCTTTTGTAACATAATCCATTCATTTACATTGAGCGTGTTTTTATCTTTTTTAATGCAACATAATCAGTTCTGTATTTTTATCATCCCTGTCAAAGGTTGAAATAGCTGCATGGGATCATTATTCAGTGACGTAGTGTTTTTATCATACAGATGATCCTGGTTTGGGTTTTTATTTGAAATTTCCTTCCACGTTTAAAACACAGTGATCTGTCGGTGATGTATGACTGGGAATCTGTATCACTTATTTACACATATTCAGTGATGTCCATGTAGGAGGACATCAGGAGGAGGGGAGGGGAGAGAACAAGGGCGTTTTCTCCCGTTCATTCAGAATAAAGGAGAGGAGGGAAGCTATTGTGGCTAGCCGCAATTCACTGAGAGTCGCCAGCGCAGCCGAACCGGTGGGAAATAAATTAATGCTTTGAATTTAACGCGTTGAGAGGCGAGGTACTGATAAAGGTAAGCGTTCATCGTTTTGTCATGTTATTGCATGGCAGGTCAGTGGTGCGATAGCTCCTACAAGAATGCTAGCTCGATTTTAGCAAGCATCCCTGATTTCAAACAAGCTCTGGTACCCATCCGCAAAACTTGCGTTCGTGCGTGTGCGTTTTCTGCACTGTTTTCTGATGCATGGAAGTAAATGCAGCGGTTAATGGCCATGCATACGTGCAAGATAAGCAGAAATACTGAGGTATTCATTGAAAGTTGACCATCATGACCAGTGCCGGGTACATAGCTCGCCTCTGTGGAGCACGTCGCATTTCGCCAGTGGATGCAAAACTCTGAACAACGTGCAATACCGAAACATTTTATACGAAAGCGTGTTTTTCCCCCAATATATTTCATTCATTTGTTGGGTTAGCGGTTAGCTCATTTTCCCACACCAGCAAAAGCCTGTTCATCCATCGATTATCATATTTCTCATTTTCATCTCTTGTGCCATAAGCACAAGATGACTTGCTTATACTTATATATCTTGCATTGTTTTACTTGAGTCGTAAGCTGAATATTACATTATATATGTATATATTTTGGCCGGACAGGATGCCCAACATCAGTATCGCAACTCGGCCATTAGAAACACGCACAGCCATAAATCTGACCTATTTCCAAAACCACATCCATGACTTTATAATAATGACCACATTTTATTCTCGATCACTGTTTTATATCCTTTATATTTATATAATTTTTATTTTAATAATTATAACGCACAGTCAGGGTGATATTCAAACGATTGGGGGTTGGGGTGTATAGATAATAATTCACGCAATGTATTAATAAAACCATTTCAACTAACTTGTTATTATTAATGTATAATAACTACGAGTATGTAAGTCGTATTATTGACAGCAGTGCGATAAGCCCTCATAAGTTCGCACTCTGCACAGCATAAACGGTGTATGTATCAAAGGCACGTGTAGCATGTTGGGTAGCGTTACGTTTCTGATGCACGTACATTCTCGAAAATGCTTTCTATGTAGTGAGCAGATGCTTTCTATGTAGTGATTATTAGGGACTTTAATACTGTAGGAAATGAAGTCATGCTCACTTCAGCTAAAAGTTTATGGTCTAACAATATAAATAAATTTACATAATTCCCACTCCTGTATATTTATCTTTTTAAGACAGACAGATAAAGACATTTGCTTTTCATATGTACATATAATGCATAGTAACAACTTTCACACTAATAAATATTAGTTTTATAATAAAATATAAGATGGATCATGAATGTAATATTTATATGGATATAATACCTAAGTGGTATCCTATGCTATAGAATGGTTTCCAGTACATTTTGCAGGTTGTCTCAATGACAAAAATATGTATTCGTGGCTGAAGCGATTCGGCCCTGCTGGCTCATTCCTATAAAACTGCATTTGGTATTTTTCCTTGTCCTGATGCAGGAGATGCAGACAGAAATGGAAAACTGTTTCCCAGTGGTGTCCAGTTCATAGCTCATCTTACCCTAATATGATACACTGTCAATATCAAGTCTGCAAGCAAGAGAAAGACATTTAAAATGCATTTATTTGTATGCTATGTGGAGTCTAACGTGCCACAAAATATAGATATTATATAATGTCGGCTGTCTGCACTATATGTATTTTAAATATAAGCAATATTTGTTTCATTACTATTATTGTAAGTAACAAAGAATTAACCGTACAATGCTTTATTTTTACAAGTTACGCTATATATTTACAATTGCCACTGGTCTGCTCACTGTGGGAATTTTAACATTACCTGGAATGCCTGGTTTCTTAACACTTTGTGGGTATTTATATGAAGTCATTTTGCTAAGATACACCTTGTAAAAAGTGCTTGGATGGTGCTTTGAATTGGATGAAACATTGAGAAAAACAACCCAAGTTTTTGTAATGAACATACATTAATGCCTCACATTTCTTCTTCTATTGTAGAAATGATCAGGCGGGTGGTACGACAGAGTAAATTCCGGCATGTGTTTGGCCAGGCGGTGAAGAATGATCAGTGTTATGATGACATCAGGGTTTCGCGAGTTACCTGGGACAGTTCCTTTTGTGCAGTAAACCCCAAATTCGTTGCTATTATTGTGGAAGCTAGTGGGGGCGGAGCTTTTCTTGTTCTCCCTCTGCAAAAGGTGAGGAATAACATTTTAAACTAGTAATGTAATATAATATTTGTTTCAATAACATTAGTTAGTGTAGTGAAAACATTGTGTAGCTTGTTTCTGGTTGCTTTAGTTTTCTCTCTGAAAATCATGTCAGTAAAATAAATTGGTCATTGTGATGTTTCGACATATTTTTAAAAATTAAATCATTTGCATAAATGACATCATTGGGTGCTTTTTATGAAATTATGTGATTTGATAGGTCAGAACTGTTCAAGATTCCATATAAATGCTTGTTGTCTGTCTCTGGTTCCTGTTTTCAGACGGGTCGTATCGATAAGGCCTATCCCACCGTTTGCGGTCACACAGGCCCAGTGCTGGACATTGACTGGTGTCCAAACAATGATCACGTCATTGCCAGCGGTTCTGAAGATTGTACAGTAATGGTACAGTAATCCTTTCATCAACACTATATATTGCTATATATTCATTTCTTCTGCTTAAATATTACATCTTCATCACAGGTGTGGCAGATCCCTGAGAACGGCCTCACCTCAGCTCTGTCAGAGCCTGTCGTGGTGTTGGAGGGCCACTCTAAGAGGGTGGGCATTGTAACATGGCACCCGACAGCCCGCAATGTTCTGTTAAGTGCAGGTGAGTTTTCTTTCAGATCCGTTTGTTTAAAATTTTAAATTCTTAAAACTTCAAAATGTAAAAATGAAGAACTTAAAAAGGCTGTTGTGTGCTCAAATGTTTAATTATGGATAAAAAAACTACATTATTACATTATAAAATAAATGAGGACCCAAATTAAATTCTGAAAGAAATATTGCTCTGAAATATAAAGTAATCTTTTTTTCATATTACCAGATGTATTGATGGAAAATTTTATGATGCTAATGCTAATATATTTTGGAATAGCAAATACATCAAATCCTTAATTTCCTATTCTATCTGCAGTCTATCTAAGAGTCTATCTGCACATTTAACCGTTATTGTGAGTCAACATTCTAAGATGTCACTGTTGTCTTTCCTCCTCCATCAGGGTGTGATAATCTCATCATCGTTTGGAACGTGGGCACAGGAGAAGCTCTGATCAACCTGGAGGACATGCACCCTGACGTCATCTTCAGCGTCTGCTGGAGTCGCAACGGCAGCCTCATCTGCACCGCCTGCAAGGACAAGAAAGTGCGTGTTATTGATCCTCGCAAAGGCAAGATCGTTGCAGTAAGTAAAAACATCTCACAGTTATGCTGTGGTCTTGTAGAACAGTCTGACTGGAGTGTCTCACCGGTATTGATGTTCACAGGAGAAGGACAAGGCCCACGAGGGGGCTCGGCCCATGAGGGCCATATTTCTAGCTGATGGAAACATCTTCACCACTGGCTTCAGTCGTATGAGTGAGCGACAGCTGGCCTTATGGAATCCAGTAAGCCAGTTGAATTAGCCATCCCCAAAATTGCTTGTTTGTAAAGCAGAGTTCTCATGAAATATTTTGGTGTGTGTCCCTTTAAGAAAAACATGGATGAGCCGATATCTGTGCACGAAATGGACACCAGCAATGGAGTGTTGCTTCCCTTCTATGACCCTGACACTAATGTTGTCTACCTGTGTGGAAAGGTGGGCTTGCTGTTTGTTATTTCACATAGCCATCTTCTATTAACTCCATGACATTGATTTAAGTTAATATGCTACCCTGCTGAAAACATAAGCTTGGGTCTGCATACGTTTCTATGCTGGACTTTTGTTGTAATTATTGTGAAGCTAAATGACCAAGTTAGCCAAGACTATGTGCAAACACATTTTAACAACACAAAGACTTCTAGCAAATATTCACAGTTTTTGTAATTCAGTTTTCAACAATGTTGCTTAGAAATTGCTAACTGCACCTTTAAATCAACACCAACAAAAAAGCTGTGAAGTAAATGAACTTGTGGATCAGAATATTAAAACAACAAAACCATGTTTTCTTATCCAGGGTGACAGCAGCATCCGTTACTTTGAGATCACGGACGAGGCGCCGTATGTGCACTACCTCAACACGTTCTCCAGCAAGGAACCTCAGAGAGGCATGGGATACATGCCTAAAAGAGGCTTAGATGTCAACAAGTGTGAGATAGCTAGGTATGCATTCTTTACCCAAACCTGTTCCCATCTAAACGGATTTGAAATGATCATTGATTCTGAAGGTGATGGTGGCTGGTGATGTGTGTCCAGTATCTGGTGTTTATCAGATCATTTGCAGTATATCCAGCCTATTGCTTCCTATAATGTTTGAGTGACTTAACCAGACTTACATGCTGCTGGGTTTATTTCTTCCAGTAGGGGGAGCCATTAGTCTAATGCATGTGGTGACAGTGGAGCTGTCATCAGTTTACTGCTGTTTCTAAATGTCATTGAATGTCATTCGAAACGTAATAATGATCATTAGTTTAAGTGTCCATGATGTTATAAATGTTTAGCTGCTGTAATTTATGGTAACAATATTGCTTTCTTGTATTTATTGCTTTCTTTTGTTATCAAAGCTTTTCATGATGTCATAATAACCTGTCTGTTTTCTCACAGGTTTTATAAACTTCATGAGAGAAAATGTGAGCCAATTATCATGACCGTCCCTAGAAAGGTATTTTTACATATTATATTTTTATTACTCAAAATATTTTTAAAAAGAAATCAGTAAAATAATTTTTGATATAATAAATATAATGTACATATTTAATTTTATATTGTCTGTGCTTAATCTAAAAAGCTTAAAGTATTAATCTAAATCATGATTCCCAATGTTAGAAAGAGTCACAGTTTAAAATCTAAAGCTGTTGCTTCTCTTCATTGAATATTTATTGCTTTAGTAATATAATGATGACAGATGTTCCCGCCTCTTCTGTTTCTGGCAGTCAGACCTCTTTCAGGATGATCTGTATCCAGACACGGCAGGTCCCGACCCCGCGCTGGAGGCGGAGGAGTGGTTTGAAGGCAAGAACGGGGAACCCATCCTGATCTCCCTCAAACACGGCTATGTTCCTGGCAAAAACCGAGACCTCAAAGTAGTGAAGAAAAATGTACTGGATAACAAGGCAACCAAAAAGGTGGAGGAGCCGCCTGTCCCTCAGAAGCCTGCCTCTCCTCAGCTCATCAGAGTAAGATGGATGTTTATTGTGGGTGTGACTGTCCTGCAGTTCAGCTCCACTTCAGCCTTTCACACACCTGAACCTGATAATCAAGATGATTAGGATTGGGTGTGTTAGACAGTGTTGAAACTAAACTCTCTAGGCCAGGGTCCTTCCATGTTTTATAGTGCTTTTGTTAGTGTGTGTGTCGTGTGTGTGTGTTTTTTTGTTCAGAGGCATTGTTTCATATTGCCCAACAGCTAATGTTTTATTCAGATATGCTAAAGTCAAGGCTCTGTACATTTGTCATCTGATAAAGACTGAGTTTATGCTTAAACACTTTCTCGCTTTTCATTTTGCCCTGTAGAAGAATGAGGTGAAGTTAGAGGAGCTGCTCCGAGAAGTCAAGTCCCTTAGAGATCTGGTCACGCTGCAGGACAGAAGAATCGCCAAACTGGAAGAACAGGTGGCCAAAGTGGCAATCTAAGACACTGGCGACGGTCGAGCTGTTAATGCATCAGTACGGAGAGAGTGAGATTCAGTTGGGCAGGGGGGGTCAGTCACTGCCAAAATTCTCAATTTGACTCGATCATTCCGCTTGGTGTTTCTCACAAAGACAACTTCAAGCAACATTCCAAAATGGACTTTTATTTTGTCAAATGTCCCCCAAGCATTCGCATAAGCAAAGGAAAGTGATTTTAACCGTTTTACATTTTGTTAAAAATGTTCTTACTTTTTTGTTATTGTAACATTGTTTCCATAAGTATTCTGCTATTAACCGGTATGTTATAGTGTTCTTGTTACAGATCAGTATTTTTCCTTTTTTGTTGTGTTGCCAAATTGATTTCTACTTTTGTATGTTTTACCCAGTTGTAGATAGAGTGGCTTATTGAAACACAAGGATTTTCATGTCATGCTATTCAAAGTGAGACATCAGCGAACAAAGATGGTTCGAGCTGTGTTGACGTGGTTTTGAAGTGATTGAAAAGGTCTTTGGTCCTTCAGAAACTAATCATAGATAAGTATATTATTTAGCAAAGAGATGTTGTTGAGCATTCAAAGGTTTGGAGTGCTTACAGTTAAAACACATATGCATATATACATACATAACAAACAAGCTAACATAGCACTGAGCTGCTCATTTGACATTTAAGATTTTAAAAGCCGTTAGAAATGTTTCATGCAGTGATTATGATAGATGGAGTATTATTTACACCATTGATTTTAAAAACATCCGACAACAGGGTTTTTTCACAATATAACAATCTGTTGAAATGATATCCAGAAGCAATAACCTAATGTTGCAAAATGAATGTGATTAGAGAACTAAACTTGTGAGACTTTGTCTCATTGGTTGTTTCAGGGCAGGTATTGCAGGAAATGCATTATTCGTGCATTAACACACCTATGGCTGTTTCAACTCAACAGTAGTTATAAAATTACTGTTGCACCTCAGGAAATCAAGTACTTTAAAGTCAAAACATGGATACTCAACATTCTTCATCTGCATGAAATGTCTTTTAATATTGTTTTATATATTACTTTAATTAGGGAGTAACAATTTTTGTTATTTTAAAATTCAAAAACACATTCTGCAGTTTGCCCCTGTATTCTAATTATTCATGTTACAGTATATTGGAGTGACGTGCTCTGATACATGAACTTGGTTTTACTAGGCAGTGGCGACCTGCGAGCTCTTCTGATGTATATGTACTGTAAATGTATTGGTGCCTCTGTGTGTTACTGGTCTCAGTCAGACTTCCTCAGCTAACTGCTGCGAGGGAGAGACGTCCATCAATCTGAGCACTTATCTGTGTCCTGAACAGTCTTGTGCATGCATTCCAAATTTCATCTAAAATAAACAAGGTTGACTACAATAAATCCTTTCATTCATACTTTGTGAAGGCCTGCTGTGTCGGTTTTATGTTTGTTTGCAATGATGTCATTCAACTGAACAACCAGAATGAGGCTTGCCAGCCAAAAAGCCCATATGACTTTAAACGTCTATGTGCTGTAACTTGTTTGCAAGATTTGTGCTTTATTTTGTGATATTGTAAAGATGTTGTGCTATATTGTCTTTGTCGCTGCAAGGTGCACAATAGCTTTCTAGGCTTAATATCTTCTGTTTCAGGTTTATTTTTCTTGTGTTCAGTAAGAATGATATGAGAAAGACAATACATCCATTGGCCGTAAATATCTTAAGATTAGTTTAGATCTGAAAGCAGCTGTTTTCACAATCTCGTATGCCTTGACAAGTCATTATAACTCTAAGATGGCCCAAAAGTGCATGAAGAACACTAAGAAGAGTCTATATGATTCCCTATGTGTTTCTGCAGATAAACCCCAAACATGGTAATTGTTGATAAATATTGAGATTTTTAATTATATAGTTTTGAGATTGATTCCACATGTGGCATCTCCTCCGCAGATCATTTGAGCAACAGAACAAGTGTAAATCTCTTCCTGGGAGTCTGATTGCTTCTGTTTGAAGACCACATGTAGTTCTTGTCCTTGCAATGGATGTTTTGAAAGATTTCAAACCGGGCTTCATATGTCCCTATGTCACAAGCATTAACCATATATAGACAAACCTGAAGAATTTTACAAGAGCCTATGAATGTATTTTATACCCCAACTGTTTTAAGGGTGAGTAAAATGTTGTAGTCATTTCAGGCTGACATCTGTATGGTTCAAGATTTTTGTTGGATATATATAGTGTGTAGACATAAAAGCCAGTCGCACAACACATCTGGTGGCCTAAACTTCTCCAATGCAGGGAAAAAAACTGCTGCTCTTCCAACAGTTTTCCCAAATCTTAACGAAAACAGTGTGTCTGGAAAAATCCCAGTCAGACTTTCTGGGGCAGAGAAAGAAAGGAGGAGGGGAGAACAGAAGTTTTTCCCCCCCCAGACCAATTCAACTGTACTTCATCATGCAGTCTGTAACAACAGAACATCCACGAATGAGCAGAAGGTCACTGGTGGATCATCTTCAGCAGGTTTTCGAAGTTTCAATGTTTTAAAGCTCTTCAAAAATGTAAGTTTTCTTTTTTGTAATGTAGTTTTTGCCTTGTAATGATGACCGATGAGTTATGAGAGAAATATTTGGCTTTATAAGGTCAAAATGTGACTTACTAACTAACAAAAAATCTGTTTAAAACTCTTTTGCATCCGTTCGAAAGTTTATTTTGGCAAAATGAACATTGTCTTTAAAGACAGGGATTTACATAAAAGGAAGGTTGTGTTCTGAAGATGATAGTTTTTGCACCACTGTTAAAATGCTTTAATGCATAAATTTACTATGATAAAGAACATTGATGGTGTGTGTGTGCAAGTGTATATATGTGTGTGAATGTATCTTGGAGATTGAGGTGCAATATGAGCCTAATACTATTTCCATTGTGCACTACTTGCCCAGTGATGATTATGGCTGTCAGCTTAAGCACAGATGGCACAGAGACATCAAGTTATATAGTGGAAAGAAATGTCTTTGTTTAAAAAAAAGGAATCTCCTTCATTTCTTGAAACATTTTGTAGCTAATGTAGCCTGAACAGCCGTCTATTGTGGAAACTCTTCTTAAGAAATATAATGTAGAGAAACAATCTATTTCAACATCCTGCATTATTTTGTATAAGTAAAATGTTTAATTTGCTGCTTAATCTGCCTTTAATGTTAGCATATACAAACCACATTTATAGAATTGATGAATTCTTCACATATAGATATAGCATAATATGATTAACAAATGCATTTAAATGGCTTTTCTAACAACTCCAGGGCATTCAGTCACAGGATGGACCGAGTTGTTTACAGTCTCATTGGCTTGGCCATCATTCTTCTGAACAGCTGTGTCACTAATGGCACTCCATTCATATACAATGATTCTTTGGAGGGCAGTGGGCAATGGGGGTCTGGGAGCATGGATCTGACTCCCACTCCCAGTCTTTCGTCCTTCCTTAGCGATTCTGTTATTTCCACCTCCATCGATGGAGAAAAACACACCAGCACCTTCTTGCATCAGATGGTGGATTTTCTACAAGAAAACCTCCTTCTCATAATTGTTATTACCACATTGCTTCTTCTCACTTTTACCATCACCTGCTCAGCTATGGTTCTGAGTCACAGACGTAAAGTCAGTGCCTATTACCCTTGTGCTTTCCCCTCCAAGATGTATGTTGATGAGAGAGACAAGACCGGAGGAGCTAGGTTCTTCAATGAAGTCCCAGAGAATGTTCCCACCAACTGCAGTGAGGAGCCATTGAATTCAGCCAAGCAGCTCCAGGAGGACATCATGCTGGCTACCAGGAACCTACGAACTCCTCTCAAGACTCCATGTGGAGAGAAGAATGAAGCAGTGGCAGATGACAAACCTGAAGATGAGAGCCTGAGTCCTCAGTGTGACAAGAGTCAAGAAGACAATTCTGGCCTACTGGAGGACAACACCACAAATCAGTCTGTTGTTGAGCATTCTGTCGAAGAGAGCAGCCTCAGCAGGTCCCAGAACAGTGTTCCCGTTTGTGACATGGAAAAGACTGACCTCACTGGATCTGGGCCCCCTGAAGGAAGCAAACATCCATCTGAGCCTGAGATCCAAGAGGACATGGACAAACAGGAAGTTGATTCCTTAGGCACATCAGTAATCACTGAAGAGAAAACAGCCTTTTAATGTGGACGTTTCTAAGCAATAAGGGCAACATTTAGACCTAAACACAGAGCAAAGTTTATTTCTTGGACACTTAAGTCGCTCTGTGATGCTCTCTCAGTTTGCTCTTATAAGGACAATTTCTGTGTTTCATAGAATTAAACTTATCTGAGTCAGATATATGGCTTTAATACTGTAACTGTTTATTATGGTATGCTACATTTATATATAACAACTCGTTTAAATAGCAAGATTATTCAATTATTTTACCATAACAGAAAATTGCTTTATGAACAGATGCCTGTAGGGGAAGACTGTAACATTTCACATTTTGGTGTTCTGAATTGTTTTCATTTAAAATGTGTATGACATTTTAAACCTGTCATCAATAATAGTTCGTACTCTTGTTTGTCTCCCATTTATTAGTGATGGTGACATTACAACTGAGTGTAGTAAACTGAAAGTTAAATATGACTATTTTTGTATTTTTATTATACTTTGTTTAATAATTTGAGTCGTGCTGTTGTTTGGAAACTGGTAGCAGTTCCCATCCCATTAAAAAACATTTCACTTTTCATCCAAAAATGTATGTTTTGGGATGACACTTTATGTTGTTTATGTACAAAAAATGTGATTACATTTTTTAGTCTTCTAAAATCCAGCACTTGACTTGGGAATGCAGTGCAACTTTAAACACACAAGCACACATCCAAAAAAGAAAAACAGAGCAAACTTGCTACTCCAATTACAGAGATGAGTCTTAATACAAAAATGCTTCCCTGTGAGTTATTGTTTACATATTCTGTCTCCTTAAACATTTCCTTTCAAGGACCAGACATATTATTTAGCTTTACTGGCTGAGGGCCACCAAACATTTTATTCTAAGGTCAGTCTCAACATGGACTGTTTCCATACTTTATTGAGAATATATGCTAAATATTTTTAATATAATCAAATAAAAAAATCTGAACATTATAAATGTGCACAAAAAATTAATATAAAGTTTGACCAGATTTCCTAAATAATCTGACTTATTGAATCATCAAGCTACTTGCTATTTTAAAACAAAACACACCGTAAAATAAGTCTCTATTACAAATTTCAATTGCAAAGTGCTTTATTTATTTAGAGACATGTATATGTTTTACTTTTAATATATGCAGTGCAATCACCTTTTCTCCTTCACTATGTAACATTTGTGCGCATTTAACTACTCAATGAAACCCTCTTAAACAATGTTGATCGCCATTTCTCAACAGGTAACCACTTCTCAAGCTGATTCAAGCATTTCGAGTAACAGTAACAGTTAATCGGGTAGTGCTTTTAAATTGTGCGTTTATAGACAGGCTACAAGGTACAGGTTTAGTAAAGCTTTGGTCTAAATTCGCAGAGGATTAAGAGGATCGGCAGCGCCCCCTAAAAGTTGGCCGCCGCAGTCTTCCTGTCCTCTTCAACTTCCTGTTTTAGACGGTAGTCTGCCAAAGCTGCTTTGATGGCATCCTCTGCCAACACTGCCAAGTACAAAAACATCCAACCACTCAGTCAGGAAACAGAATCACTTTTAACATCTTCAAACGTGGCTTGTAATCATGCTAACATAAATATAATACAAAGACACATTGTAACTGGAATATAAAGATTTATAAAAATAAAGGGTTTGATCAAAAGGAAATCCTACTTGAGCAATGCAGTTTGACTGGTGGAAGGCTAAGCTCCTTAGCAATGTCCGTGTTTCTTATCTTTAGTGCCTCATCAACCTATAGAAACCAAAACAAGTAAAGACACTTTTATACTTAAGACCACAATTTCTTAGGAGAAAATGTTTAGTTGCAATCAAACTATCACATTGCAGATTTGAGTAAAACTTCTGTATTGTGATCTTTTTAATAAAATCAAAGATCACATTTTTGCTTACAGATTTGCCTTTAATCCACTCAGTGGCCAAAGAACTGGAAGCAATAGCGGAGCCACAGCCAAAGGTTTTAAATCTGGCATTCACAATCTTTCCTGCCTCATCCACCTCAATCTAGAGGGAAAAACACATGGTTGAATGTAGGAGTACTGCGTGAAAGTTGGTGTAAGAATTGTGGAGGATTACTGCCACTGTTATAGTCTAAACTCTAAAACATCTCGGAAAAGATCATCCCTGCTAACTGCGCCTTGAAGCTCTTCAAATGTAACTTAAGCACAAAAGTTTAGCTAAAATCGTTTTTATCATATGCAAGTTAGTTATTATACCACAGAAAGGAACAAACGCAGTACAACTAGTCTTACCTGCAGTTTCATCACATCTCCACATGCGGGGGCACCAACCAAACCTGTCCCCACATTCTTGGCATTTTTATCCAAAGATCCCACATTTCTTGGGTTTTCATAGTGGTCCACCACCTGCAAAATAAAAATGTTGGTTTATAAGACGTATTAAACAAGTCAAGACAAATGAACAAGTATTAAACATTACAGCTCACAATAACAATTTAATAGAGAAAGAACCATTCAAATATAACATAAAGTTATATGACATACTTTAAAATGACACACTGCTGATGTCATTAGCCACCAAACCACACGGACTAAACTGAACAGAGACAGTTTAAGGACTATTCCCTGTACATATATGAGTTTATACCTTTTCATGATAACCACACTGCAACCCCCACTGCGGGACACAACGCAATCTGTTGATGAGAACTAACGGAGACGCACATTTAGTTGCCAGTAACGCCGCCATGATCCAACTATTAAGTGTGACGCACTTACATCTCACGAGTTTAAGACGCAGTCTCGTCGATTTCAGCCATCATCGCCAGAGGGAGTAAAGAGACAAACTTTACTCTCTGAGCTTCACTGTGGGAACCCAGAACTTCTCTGCAAATTATGTGACAGTGGCCTTTTATGAGATAAACCTGCATGCATTCAGAAGGATATTGTATTGTGATATTGTGTATTTACATAAATGTATAATGACTATTGTGATGATACCATCTGTGGCCTGACTATACCACCAAGTATTTGACATTACAGGTTGTTTTATTTTAGCAGAAAGAGATACACAGACAGGAACATTTTAAGATATCAGGGGCATTAAATGGATTTCTTACAGGAAACCAACCTTCTTAGATCCTTGATTTCTGTATTGCTGGATACTCAAAACTTTTAACAATTAAAAGTTAAGACTTTTAATAACTATTTAAAAACTTGTAACGTATTATTATGTGTTTGTCATGAATGTTCCTTAAATATGAATATACCCTGTGGCAGGAGAACACAGTACATTTAGTTTTTGAAAACTCCTGTAATTATATACATTTGTGCAGCTTTGTACTTCATTTATTGTAACTAGTAATTATTGAAAATGAATGTTTTATGACAGCAGTTTTACGTCAGATGAAAGGGCGTAACCTTTGTGACTGACAGCGTTGTTGCCCAATCAATGAAAAGGGAGGCGGCGCGAGATTTTTCAAACCTCAGGAAATGGGAAAGGCAATGAAAACTTCCACGACAGGCAACTGCTGCCGGTAACTTGAGCGCCGTCTATAGCCACCAGCTGACAGTCGGACTCCTGTACCTTCCAACCACCTGCCTAACAGAATAAAACTACCATTGAATGGATGTTTTAATCTCTGCTCTCAGATTCAGTTGGAGATATAGTTATGTTTTATAGCGTCAGTCAGTCGGGCTCCGCTTAAGCCAGACCCGAAAGCGTGGATTCGGTCAGTGGTGACTTCTGTGGGACAGCAGGACACGATGTCCGGTTTGACGCTACAGGTATATATATACACAAATATATATTTACATGTATATATAAATATATACCATAAGTGATATAATCCTGGAGACCCAGAGAATCTTTGTTACTAATGGGAATAAAATGTAGGCGGTTTAAGTCTCAGGTTACCTTTCAACCCCTTGTGTTTACATTACTATGGGTGAGTCCTGTTGGGCTCAAGCGGTTACGCGTTTGTAACAGTTTCTCTTACTCAGTCTTACTCATTAGACACAGAAACCAATATAACAATGTCTAATTTACAAGCTTACTCTCCATTGTGTTTCTGTGGATGCGTTTTGTATAATTACGTCGTTTTAAGAGTTTCAGGTTGAACGGGTTTGGCAGGGTTTGTCTTCCCCTTGTGTTCCTCGCTAGAAGCTTAAATGCAACAGAAGTTACGTGTGACTTTCTCCTTTGACAGAGACAGAAAGAGCTATGCGTCTAAAGTGTTTAAATGCTTTGTGCTTTAAGGCTGAACAAAGACTGAAAAAATACTTGATGTGATTAGACTTTAGTTTAAGACTGAGAATTTGTGAAGGGTCTCCCTCCATGTGAAAAAAGTCTGAAATTTCAATGACTTCTGCAGAAAAGTTTGTTGTTCAGCATTTGTCTGCTAAATGTGCCAACCTTTTTCTTTATCCTCATTTATCTGTGCCAAACCACTGGCATAGCATAACAACCCACTGTCTGTGTCTCTGTGTTATTCTCAATTCTAGTTTTCTTTGTTTATAGTGTGACTGCGTTAGATGCTGTTCACATCTGAGATCATATGACTGTCCAGCTCACAGTTCAGTTTATATCATCATGTTCACACTTATCAGTTCAGTACGAATAAATTGTTTTTGTGCTTAATTTATTTTGTCCTTGTTGAGTCAATATGTTCTGTCAGAAAGTAGTCTTACATTAGAATTATACCTCACAAACTTGAAGCCTCCTTTGACCAGCAGTTTTCCTGACATTGTTAACTTTTCTCTGAACTTGAACCCCACAGAGCAGCTGTTTGCGGGGTCTGGCAGATGGAGACCTCATGGACCCTGACTTTCAGCAGCGGGTGGAGGACGCGATTGCTCTTCTCCGGCAGGAGATCCAGAGGGAGCTGAAGATAAAGGAGGCGGCAGAGCGGCTGCGACGGGCAGTGACCAACCGCAAGAATGCAGCCGAGGTCGATGGTCAGCTTAGAGCGTCCAGTCGCAAGCTAGAGCAACTTCACTGGGAGCTCCAGGAACTGAATGCTCGTGCTATGGCAACACAGAAAGACACAGTGACGGGTGAGAGCAGAGGGTTAAGATCACAGCCTGAATTGTGTTTTTATTGTTGGTGTGATGGACTGTGAATATAGGACATTTTAGGATTGACTTCATTATGACCTTTTTGTGACTGCAGTTTTTGCTTATTTATGTAAAGTAAGCTTTTTAAAGTGATGACTCATTAGTTTATTAGCATTCATTTTCTCATATTTGAGATGATCATATTTGAAAAACATAAAAGTAACTTAAAACAGCTTTGTCAGTATTCTTATTGGTTCTCAAAAATCTGATTTGTAGTCTGTAAACACCTTTTTAACACAAATTTTATTATAATATGGTTTTAATTAAACAGATTTTTATGGTTTTAATTGAACAAACAGTTTCAAAGTTGTATTTAATAAGGAAATTTCAAATTCAGAGACATGGCTTTATCTTTATTTAACACCTGGGTGGAACAAGCTGTTTTTAAACGAAAATACTGTGAATGTTATAATTCATACTAAGTGTCCTTGGTACAAGTGATAAAAACATGATAAATGTGATAAAACGTGTTTCTCCTTGAATCATTGGCTGTTGTTCCTACTTTCTCAGATGATGCCACCTCTCCAGACCCCTGCCACTGGGAGGAAGTGACATCACCTCTGGGCAGCCGTATCCATACCTTGAAAAAGCAGCTTACCATGGAGCTCAAAGTAAAACAAGGGGCTGAAAACATCATCCAGACGTATTCCAACAGTTCTGTCAAGGTATCAAGCTTCCCTACGGCCCCTGTTTTATCTTTTGCGTCTTAAAGATGATTTATGCGTCTGCCGTCGCCGAGTTGTTTTAAGGTCAGTTTGAATTGCTGCCAAAAGACTATAAAGGATAACACACTCAACTGAAGGTCTGAAGTCTCCTCCTCTTCAGCCCACCCTTGCCTTTGTGTGACTCTCATTCCTTATTTCCCTGTATAGTAATGATCCGTGACCTCTAGCCAGCTGTGATTGTATTTGCCACTTATTTCTAGAGCTGTGCTGTGTCTTTATATCAGTCAGGGCATTGATAATGCTGCCGTGTCTGCCTGAGAACACAGTGTGCTGGCAGTGATTTATGTCTCTGCTGTATTCAGACAGCTTGAGTACCGAGCCTTGATCACTCACACACACACACACACACACACACACACACACAAAGCACTGTATAAGTGTGTGGTTGGAAGCTGGCAGGAAGCTGGTACTGATTCGGTTTCTACTGTCCTGGGCCCGGCGACAGCAGCAACCCATGTGACTTGGCGTCAACCAATGCAGAAGCGTTCAGGTTAGGGCCAGGCAGGGCAAAACAGAGGCAGCAGCAGTTGCACAGACCTACTCCTGTGGAAGCGGATCTGTAAACACAGAGGAAGAGAGCAGGAACAAACGTGAGAAGGGGAGGGGAGCAGCGAGTGGAATACAAGGACGGCAGAGCGATAATAATGAAGAATGGAATGGCTTCTCGGATGCTGATCCTAGATCAGAATGAATCACGGAGCTCAGCGTTTGCTTTAGGGGAACAAAACGGCATGTGCAGGTCCGAGGACAGACAGAACAAAACGTCCGGGGGAAACGTCTGATGGGGGTTAAGGAAGAACAAGGGAATGTCATACAGCCACCTGAAAGTTCACCAGACATGACGGATGACCTCTTGAGCTGCATTGAGAGGGGGAGAGCACTATGGACGGTGCGATTTCCTCTTTTTTCCGGCTCTTTCCACAGTTCCCAGGTCACACGTTTGTAGCAGTGTTTACATCAGAAGTCTCAAAGAGATGTTGATGTTGCAATCGTTGAGTGCGTCCTTCTCATTTGCATGATGTTAGATAATGCGCTTCAGGAAAATTCACTGCTACGCTACAGTGACGCTAACGTTACACCTCATAAAGCCTGGGGGAGAAATTGCATAGTCTGCATTGTTTGTGTTTGAAGACTGGGTGTGGTTACACCTGGTTGGTTTTTGTCATACAGTTGAAGGCTTAATGAAGACTGATGAGTTGTTGACCTGTTGGTCTTCAAGGAACTTCCTCTTATTTCCTCCTAAAATGCATTTATTAATCTCATTGTCTTTGGGATGCCTGTGTCTGTCCTTTTCCTGCAGTTTTCAGCCTTTCCTCTGTATATGCAACGGGTGTCGTCTCACTTTTATCTTATCACCTCTGTTTTCACTTCCCAGGATCGCAAGATGTTGTCCACAGCCCAGCAGATGCTGCAGGATAGCAGGACGAAAATTGAGCTGCTTCGCATGCAGATTGTCAAAGTCACCCAGGCCAGAGAGGGAGAGCGAGAGACCACACAGCCAGAAGGTGAGCAAGCACTTTTAACCCCTGCAAGGAAGGAAAATGAGGGGGATTCGTTAGACAATTAGGATTTTCTGCATGTCCGAACCTTGCCTTTAATAATATATGGCTTCTCAAAGAATCCCAAACTAAAGCCTCAAAACTTAAATGGGGATGACCCTTTTCAGAATGACCCTCAGTCCCCAAAACAGCTCACAGCAGGGTGTCCCAGAGCCGGGTGGGGGGGCAAAAGGTCCTACATTTCCCTATAGTCCCTATAAGAGTCCCTATAAGTTGCTGCTAGTTTCTGACTTTTATCTATTAGGTTAATAGATGTGGGCTTATATGTTTTTGTTCAGGACGCTCCTCTGAGACCATCAGTCCACTTGAGCTGCGGGTGGAGGAGCTCCGACATCATCTGAGGATCGAGGCAGCCGTGGCAGAAGGTGCCAAAAACGTGGTCAAGCAGCTGGGTGCCCGCAAAGTGCAGGACCGCCGCGCTCTAGCCGAAGTAAGTTTATAACTATCTGACTGGTCTGACAGCCAATGAGATCATTGGGTTTAGAATGAGACACTTCTGGGTGTATTGAGTGTCTGGAAAGCACAAAACGCCCCTTGGTAATTTATGTACGATTCACTTACCATTAATTAAATATGAAGAAATGAGTAAAATTAGCTTCACAGTTTGTTGCTTTGAAGCAGCTGTTCACATATTTCTGGATGCAGCTGTTCACACGTTTCCTGTTATTCCCAGTAGTTATTTTATTAAGTCAGTCTTTATGAGAAAGCCTCTGTCTGTCTTCTGCAGGTCACAGGACTACAGTACTGATTAAACTCACTGCAGATGAAAAGCTTTAATGGATTAGCTTCTTGTGTGAGGAAGTTAAAACTTTAAAAGGCTCATTTAATGCTTTTTTTCTCTTAAGGCCCATTTTGATGTTAGTCAAGGTTTCATTGTTTATTATGTAGTTTTAAGTGAGTGTGTTTTCAGGCCTGTTTTATTTTCTACTGTAGCTTAACACTTGTGAAAATGCATTCTGCTTCTGCTTAGCCTCTTGAAATATGAGATCATTAGTATGTGATAAGGGTTACCTGCAGGCTAAGTCTCTGTTCGCAACTGTGACATCATGTTTCATTTGCAGCAGTGAGATCACTGCTCGCCTCATGTATTCCTCCTTTGAAAATATACAAGATGACCGTAGGGTGTATTGGGATTATTCTTGCTGGGCTGGTTGTCAAAACAAACAGTTGTATAAACAAGATTTAAAATGAGAAAGACCAACAAAGGAGCATCATGGAGGTGATTCAAACAGCATAGGGCTTCTGGCATTATACCTTCAGATGCACAATTCATTAAAGACTGTTGTACAGGACTTTGTCACTTCCACTTCCGTTTCATTTCCCTTCCGGTGCCTCACTCCTGGTGCTCTGTATGCACATGAGTCTCCTCACCTGCTAGAAGCCAGACATGAGCAGCAGGGGGTGTAAATAGCATAGATTAATCTGCATAGTTTATCACATAGTAAATCTAGAATCTAGTTAGAGAAATGACATAATACAAGTGCCATTAATCACACCCCCATTACACATTGTGTGTGTGTGTGTGTGTGTTTATCCAGTTTCAACATGATCCCAGTCAACATCTCTTGTTTCTTGAGTCGTATTATTTTACATATCAGATTTTTGCTTTTTATATTGATTTTTTTGTAATTTAGAAATGCTGTCTGTGCAATTTAAAAATGACTGATTAATACATACCAAATACAATGAGAATCAATATTATATATGTTGTATCAGTCTGCCAAGACTGATAAGAATGATTTTAATGCATGAATGAACTACATTGCAACAGACTGAAATGTTTTATGAAACTCTATGAAATGCTCTAGCACTGCAAAATTAAAGATCTGGTGAAATTACTAATCAGTCATGCCTTTTTAAATTTGCTTTATAACTGTTTTGTAAGACACATCCACACCAGAGTGATGCACTCTGTCTAGTAGATTGTCTTAATCGGTATTTTGTTTTGTTTGTTTTGTTTTAACACTGTTTGCTTCTCAGTTCTTAATTTGTGTGTTCTGGTCATTTTTGTGTTCAGGCTCAGGCTCGTTTGCAGGAATCCTCTCAGAAACTGGACCTGCTGCGTTTGTCCTTGGAGCAGCAGCTTGGAGAACTTCCACACGACTATCCCAAACGAGCTGCCATTAAAGAGGAGCTGACCGTGGGGTCCTCACCCGTCGTAGGTCTGCAGAGAGATCGCCTGCGCTCTTCGTCATCGGCGTCATCTTCACTATTTAAACCAGCCAGCCTGACGGGTTAGTCAGCTGTTATAATGTCTCTGATTGTTAGGAGGTCTGATTAATAGTGTGATATACATGTGTGTGTGTGTGTTTAAAATACTGAAAAATTTATAGTGTATGTGATGTGATACTGTATTGTGTGTAATCTGCGTGTGTTTCCAGGGCGACTGGAGGTCAGATTAATGGGCTGTCAAGACCTGCTGGAGTCGGTTCCGGGTCGTGCTCGGGTGAGCACGTCCTCCGCCCCCGGTAGTCCCTCGGAGTCCAAATCACTGAGGATGAGAACCGGCCTCTCCACCCGCAGCGCCAACGGCAAGACCACCAAGACTGATGAGCTCTCCTGTGAGTGGTTTAAAACACTCTCCACACAATCTCCAGCTCGCTGTTAAGTAGCAGAAAGAAAGCAACCATCATCTATGATGTTTCACTTTATAACTTAAACATAGTTTTCATTGTAGTTGGGTTCCTTAAAAAGCTAGAAGAATAATATGAAATAGGAACTGCCAAGTAGGTTTTTTAATTTAATGTGTTTTTCAGTAAGATGCTTTTAATTAAATCTTGTTCCTTCAGATGAGATCAGCGCAGTGTTAAAGGTGGATAATAAGATAGTCGGCCGCACAAATTGGCGGCTGCTGAGTAAGGATGCCTGGGATCAGAGCTTCACCATCGAACTGGAGCGGGTCAGTACCAACAGCCCTTACTGCTATTTCACAGACATATTGACTCAATAAAGACACTCAAAATCATGAGCTCATCCTAATGAGTCACAATTCTGTGGTTGAGCTAAAAACCGAGAGTCAGGCAGTAGCCACTGCATCTGTTTAACAGAATGTTTCTGTGATGGTCATTGGCTAAAGGCTTTTCCCACAATGCTTTGCTCCAGTGCAATCAGCCGCCTCCAGAGTAATCCACAACCAAAACCCTCAACATTAATGTAATCTGTTGCTCACCCCTCAGGCATGTGGCCTGAATACTGGCCAAGTGTGTCTACAACTCACTCAGCTGGACCAGCATAGAATGACAACTCATTTCTTTTAATTTATTCATTGCCTATTGCTTCTATTTATTAATGGCAGCACTTGTTACAGTGAATGTTTTAAACACAGTCGTCCATAGACGTCTTATCAATATTAACAGCATATTAACAATAGTAACAAGCATTAACAGTTGGTTAATGTATTAACAGCAAAACAGATTCTCCTATTTGTTATTATTTATATTTATTAATTGCCAGTTGTAATAGTCATAGGTCTGAATTTGAGTGAACATTGAGAATTTTGAGGTATAAATTGTTTCCCCCTTCCTTCCTCGCATGACCTTTAACCCCTACAGTCTCGGGAGCTGGAGATCGCCGTGTACTGGCGAGACTGGAGATCCCTGTGTGCCGTGAAGTTCCTGCGTTTAGAAGATTTTCTGGACAACCAGCGGCATGGCATGTGTCTTTATCTAGAGCCACAGGGAACTCTGTTCACCGAGGTGAGAGAACCTCAACACTTAAGTCTCAGCACAGAGCCTTCAGACTACTGACAGTTTACACCTGCAATACATTTTATATATTGGAAAACATTGTAAAGACGTTGATGCGTAGAGTCTGTTTTATTTAATGTTTCATTGCAGGTGAGATTTATTAACCCCGTCATTGAGCGACTTCCTAAACTACAGAGACAGAAACGTATTTTCCCCAAAGAGAAAGGTGTGCTTGACCTCACATTTTCTCCTGTTTCTACATATAATCTGCTTATAATAATGTATCATTTATAATGTAATAATTGTTTTCAATCATTGTATTAAAAACCTGTATTTTTAACACAGGATAACTGCAGGTTTAAATACAGAGTCAAAAGACAATTCTTTTAATTGCCAACCATGACAAATAGTTTTAACAACAGGTTAACAATAGATTAAGAACAGAATTTCTGAATAATTTCCCTAAACCATTTGTATTTGACATACATATTAAATGTTTCCTCAGGGAAGAATTTCCTGCGGGCAGCGCAGATGAATATGAACTTCGCCACGTGGGGACGTTTTATGATGAGCGTGCTGCCCCCCTGCAACAGCAACGTCCACGCCTTGAGCCCCCCGCTGCCCGACTGTGAACCCGTGTCCCCTCCATCTGTGTCCACACCCCCTTCTTTAGGGTAAGAAGTGTACAGGCGTCCTTGAGTCTTTAGTCAATCCAGATTTGGTTTAAAAGATATTTGCATATCCTGTCTGTGTTCCAGCTACAATAGTCTATTAATTATTTATTATATAAACAATTATTAATAAACTAATAATTATTTAGCCTAATATTAAATGGCAATCAGCCTAATAGTTACTATATACTAATAATAGTAGATTAGAAGATTTTTTATTACTGTCTAGTATCTGATACTCATTGTGTTGTGATTGTTTATCCCAGAGACTCAGCAGTTGTGAAACTGAACTTCAGTGAGGAGCGTCCTGCCAAGCCCCCGCGTGTCAACCAGGCAAAGACCCCCACGGCTGACGCATCACTTTCTGGGGTACAGCATCTTCCATCTGTAGTTTTAACTGCTTTGCTGGAGTTAACGTTGTAATGATTTGTTCTGGGACATGTTTTATCAGACTCCTGCCAAAGGGAGCATTTCTGAGGATCACCAATTTCCCAAAAGCAGGCCTGCATCCCAGCGTACGCCACAGTAAGTCACTATGTTATTTGTTCATGGTGCTTTAAAGGCAAGTGCCACAGCTGAACTGAAATTTAAAGAGCTTATTCTGCACCATGTGTGATAGAGACATAATTAATGCCTTTTGATAAAAGCAATCAGACTTGGGTGAAAAACATCTCGCATATTTACATTAAAGAAAGAGCTTATGTCATTTTTAGCACATAAGAATATCATAACTTGTGGGAGGGGCCTTTGTTTTGGGACTGTAAGCAACCATGTAGCAATGCCCTGATGCCTGGCAGTGAGTTCTGCATGGGTCACTTCCTATTTGCCTGCTAAATTTAATTCAGTTTGATTCACATTTGTTTGTATAGCACTTTACAATTTTGTAGTGCTTTACATATTGTTCCAATACTGCTTTATAGAAATGCAACAGAATGTACAGAGCCTTCCTGTAGCTCAACTGGTAGATCATTGTGTTAGCAGCACAAAGGTTGTGGGTTTGATCCCAGGGAAGGCAAGTGTTGATAAGAAAAAATATGTATACCTTCAATTCACTGTAAGTCACTGTAAGCTTTGGATAAAAGTGTCTGCCAAATGAGTAAATGTAAATAAATGTAAATGTAGTTGTTAGAGCAGATCAGAGATGTTACTACTGAACTGTCTTTTCTTCACAGGGATGTACTTGTACATTTGCTACTGTAATATCTGACTCATCCTCCTCACCCTGTCTGTTGTGTATTTATCCTGTTTCACAGGAGGAAAGATAGGATGCGGATGGAGGACTTTAACTGCATTTCCGTTTTAGGAAGAGGGCACTTTGGAAAGGTATGTCTGCATTGTCCTTCCTCCTGTAATCGGATTCTTGGTTGTGTAATTCAAGGTCTCAATATCACGGTTTTTCTCGTAAGGTCCTGCTGGCTGAATTCAGGAGGACTGGGAAACTGTATGCCATCAAAGCTCTGAAGAAAGGGGACGTGGTGACCCGGGATGAGGTGGACAGGTGATGTTCTGTGTTCCAGTGTCTTCAATGGCTGGATTCATGTTACCGAAGCCCTAATTTAGCTGAAGTTTGTTATATTATAGTTATTATATTTATTGATGTAAAGCCAGGAGACAGAAGCAAATTAATCGCAAGCATTGTTCAGTTGATACTCCAGTTTGAATCAGGTATAAACAGATGTACTTTGGTATTTATTTGATTTGTATTATAATGTGAATTCATTTCATTGTTTTCAGTTTAATTTGTGAAAAGCGGATTTTCGAGACCATCAATAAATCCCACCATCCTTTCCTGGTGAACCTGCATGGCTGCTTTCAGACCCCCGATCACGTGTGTTTTGTGATGGAGTACTCGCCTGGAGGAGACCTGATGACCCACATTCACCACAGCATCTTCTCTGAACGACAGACCAGGTACGCAGGCACCCGCGCAGACTTGTGTGCCTCTTTAAGAGTGTTTACATAAGAATTAGCATAAGTTCTGTGCTTGAGATGTTTACCCATTGGATGTGTATTTTTAGCATTAACACATGGCTCTCACTGTGACTATAAACTAAAGCTCTTTGTTGCAGGTTTTATGCTGCGTGTGTCTTACTAGGCCTGGAGTTTCTTCACCAGAACAAAATTGTCTATAGGTAAATACATACTTCAGCTAAAATCCCAATTATATGGATTAAAAATGTCATTTATAAAATGTGATTATATGTATAATTTTGTTTCTGTAGGGACCTAAAGCTTGATAATCTGTTGATGGATTCTGATGGCTTTGTGAGAATTGCAGACTTTGGACTTTGCAAAGAAGGTTTATTTATAGAACACATTGAATACTGAGTTTTGTTTCCTGTGAGTTAACTTCTGATGATATTTAAGCCAAAAGCCATTGAAGTTTTGCTGTCTCTAAGGTATGGGATATGGTGATCGTACATCAACGTTTTGTGGCACCCCTGAGTTCCTGGCTCCAGAGGTTTTGACGGACAGCAACTACACCCGTGCAGTGGACTGGTGGGGTCTGGGGGTCCTCATCTTTGAGATGTTAGTGGGAGAGGTCAGTACTGGTTCTTAGACCCTCAATACAGTATCACTAATTTACTGATGTCTAATGTAACTGTTTAGTGCAGTGAGATGGGTCGGTACTGTTGCTTTTGTCTGTGCATATTTTAAAATCGTGTAAACATGCATCATATTTGAATTCCTTCTTGTCTTCCAGTCTCCATTCCCTGGCGATGATGAAGAGGAGGTGTTTGACAGCATAGTGAATGATGAAGTGCGTTACCCCAGGTTCTTGTCCCCCGAGTCGGTCTCTATTATCCAAAAGGTAACGGCTCATCTCTTCCTAAAAAATGGTGTGAAATGTGTGGTTCTCAAATGAAACCCAACTCCTCTGTTCTCTCATGGTAGTTGCTGCAGAAGAACCCAGAAAGAAGATTAGGGGCAGGAGAACAAGACGCTAATGAAGTAAAGAGACACCGGTTCTTCCAGGTGGTGATCAAAAACCATGTAGTTATTTTTTAACTTGCTTTATTCTTTCTTAAAGGGACAGTTCTTTCAAACAATGTCATCATTTACTTCTCCTCAGCTGGAAGAACTTGCTTGGTTGTGTGAGAAAAGATTAACAATTTTATTTACTAAAAGTATTCCCTTCCAAGGTAGCTTTTAGATCTCTTTTGTGGCATTTCAATTTGGGGAGAACCATAATTGGTTTTGAGAAATGGAAAGAATCAATGATGTCACACCCTGCATGATGGTTCTGAGGTCATGAAGTGGCAGAAGAAATTGAGGTGGAATTTTCACTTGGTTATTAAAGAATCTTTTTAATAATCGCTGTTCTCTTGTCTCAAGCAGGGCATTGACTGGGAAGCCCTATTGGCTAAAAGAGTCAAACCTCCTTTTCTTCCAACAATTAAAACCGCAGGAGATGTCAGTAACTTTGACGAGGAGTTCACACGCCTGAAGCCGGTCCTGACCCCGCCGCAGACTCCGTTCTTCCTCACCGCTGAGCAGCAGGAATTCTTCGCAGACTTTGACTTTTCCACACTGCACTGACTTCCGCTTGGTTACCCTTGTGACATATCAAGTCTCTATCTTGCCCCCGTTTCTTCTGTCCAATTACTCTCTCTCTTACTCTCTACAGTAATGCAGTCAGATCAAGTAAAGCTAAACTGGCCCCATGTCACCCTTTAAAAACTGCTGTATGCTTTTTGTGAAACTGACTACAATTGTGTGCTTAAGCTCCAAAGACAGTCCAGACCCCTGCTGGACTTTAAAACAAGAAGTAAAATACTGTATAAGATCAGTTCTGACCAGTACACTGGGTCCATCTCTTTGAGCGAGAGGGTTCGGTCACCACTGTGAGTAAGCTCAGTTCTGCTAAGCCTTTACTGCCCATCACTGTCCTGAGTTTTCATACATGCATTTAAATGTGCAAAACTTTTTTCCTTATTTGGACCTTGTACTGTTTTCATTGCTTTGAAGTTTACTAGTCATTAGTTGTTCGTTTGTAGACAGTCCAGATGTTAAGTCTTCCAGTTACATTGAACTATGATGCCAAAACATTCTTGCGCTGTTACTGAATAGATGACGAATATGTCAGGGTGAGAGAGGGTGGGGCGAACGCTGTGCTATCTTCTAGTTCAGTTTTTAAGGATTTCTGATGTAGTGCTGATCTGAGCAATAAATGCAGCTGAAATCCTAAGCTTCTTAAATTCTGCACTGTAACTATTGAAGTGAGCACTTGTAGCGTTCATACACATTCCTTCATGCTTGGTCTGTGTCATGTGTGTTGATGTTAAACCCTCGCACTTGTGTGTTTTCATCTCTGATTTGTTCCTTATCTGGATTGAATTCAGGATTGGTGTCCTATGTAAATGTTGCTTGTTGCTTTTGGAACCCAACACTATATTGTTAAGGTTAAAAGATGTCTTGTGACTGTTCAGCTGCAGATGGCAACTTGTGCATTATGCTCTGTCCTGCCTTTCTCTGTATATATCTACTCTGTGCACATAAATGCATAATGTCCAGGATGGTTGAATTAGGCTAACCATATTTTTAGCATATGATTAGCACATTGATTTGCTAATATAATTAAGGCTTAAACTGTTTTGTTCTCTTAAGTAATGTGACAGTAATCAAGAATTATAGAAGGTGATTAGGTACTGTATATTGTTCATTCTTTAACGTCTCTGTCTGTATTTTCTATTGACTACATGAGACCATCATCGTTTCACTATGTGTAAATGTGATTTGCTACTGATAAGTTACACTGTGAACAGAAATGACACTAAAATATTTAAATGAAACTTGCTGTTTCTATAAGCCACATGAAGGACAAAATAGAAATAAATGTTATTGAAGGTGATTAATGTATTTTCTGAAATAAAATACAATGTGACCATGTTTGTTCTGTTTATTGAATACTGAGGTTTGCAAAATATTACATCGTCAAAAGAATTTATCAAAATGACACAAATCATCCATGAAGTTTCAGCATTAATATTGATATGTTAAAAACACTCAAGTGCAACATTCGGAATGGAAGCAATTTAAAGAAATCTAATGAAGTACAGAGCAACATGATTATTGCTTTTTATGTCTGTATATTGCACTGAGGACAAAACAATCACATTGTATGGACTGTTGTACTATATTTACAAAATGTTTATGCACTGGCAGGAGAAAATGGAATATAACAGTCAAAGCAACGTTACTTTACATGCATTTACATCTTAAAGACACTGATGTGTAATAGGAAAGATCCTGTTTATAAAAACGTAATGTTGAACATTACTGCACTGATTGTTTTGTATTTAAATTTGGTTTAACCAGTTCAGTGATTATGGTTATGTTGTACTTGGTACAAGCAAGATAAACAGACACTTATACTCTTGTATAAATGACTACTAGCATATTGAAATTTCACAAATGTATAAAGTGCCATAGGAAATAATTTCACAAGAACTTCTCATTACCCTGTTGACAGTTGATCTTACAAGAGGGCACCTAGCATAAACATACACAAAATTCAGTAAAAAATATGTAGATATTTCAAGTTCATTTAAATCCAATATTTGTACAAAACCACTGCTGATGTACAGTAACAATTTGATATCATATGCTGAAACATTTTGTAAAGAGATAATGAAACACCATTATTTTGATTTTGTGCCCCAGCTTTTCAGTACCATGAATGAGAGGAAAGATATTTAACAAAGCCACAATATTTAAAAAGCATATTTGAAATATACAGTAAATTGAGTAGCTGAGCAGTAGTTTCAACTTATTGCATTGACGGGAAACCACATTACAGCTCTGAAAGGCTGTTCATTTTGTGCTTTTTGTTCGGCCTCTTATCAAAATGTGCAAAATCCGAAAAGATTAATTGTCAAAGTACTATCTGGGCAAAGTTTCAAAAATTCAGAACTTTCCAACTTCAACAAGACTTTAAAAACTCATCAAAAAGACTTCAAAAACTCTACTACAAAGTTCATGCACTTTAGAATCACTGTCAGAATGGACTAGGTCACTCACAAGAAGGAGTAGCTAAATACTCATTTAGCATTTCCACCTAAACATCAACATTCATCTAACCGGTTATCTGAAATGCTAGCTATGACTTCCAAGTGAAATTGGGTATTAAATGGGATCATTGCCTTGCCTGAAATACACATGCTCCCATACCACGGGTTCCCACACGCAGAAAAAGCTCCAGAGGTTCTGCAGGGTTCCACGGTCAAAAGGGTTTTCGTCTGTGCCGCAGTGCTTAAGGTAAGAGATTCTGTGACGAGACATGAACTCCCACGTGGTGGTATTTAATGACACAAGGTAAAGGTGAGACCCCAGCAGGAGAAGCACAGTCAAGGACAGCACAGCCACGATAGCTGCTGCTCCCAGGAGAACACCGTTGGTCCTCAGCCACAGCTGCCAGGTGGGAGCGTGACTGAAGCCTGACCTGTAACAACAGTATAGACTTCAGAAACAGGGCTGGGAGATGTTCCTCTTGCACACACTGACTCTAACAGAATCTATATAACAAATACTATATAACTTTACTCACCAGGCCATGTACAAGCCCCACAAGAGGACAATAAGCTGGACAACCAGATAAAGCACAAACCAGCGATGGTTTCTCTCCCCCACGCAGTTCTCTATCCAGGGGCAGTGATGATCATAACGCCGCACGCAGTGCTGGCATGTCTGGCAGTGTTTGGATCTCATGGGTTGCTGTTTGGCAGAAAGACAATGAGTGTATTTCATTCAAATCAATTCATTATTATCAACAACAAACTAAGCCGTCTTGTCTGTGCATGAATGCTTCCCTGAATGAACACTGATGTTTATGATATTATGTCGTGATAAATCATAAGGTGGTTCGCACCTGTACCAGGCAGTGACCACAGCGTCGCAGTCGTAAGGATTTGGTGGTCTGGGGAATCATATCCTGTGTCTCTTCCGTGATGCCAAGTGTGAACTGAACAAAGCGAGATGTTCTTTGTTGATGTTGATATAAAGTAAAGTTATCCTATAGAGGTACATTCTTAAGTATACTGTATGCAGAGAGACTACTGGTCTATTGTATGGGTGTATTGTATCTATATTAACTGACCTGCAAGTCACAGTCATCAGATAGGACAAACCCAGGATCCATGAGGGAGACTGCAAAGTACAGCAACACGGACACCAGGACCAGCAGGACAAAGAGCACTGGCAGTGTGAGATCCCCCATCTCCTCCTGTTTGCGGAGGTCTGCATAGAGACAGAGTATAACAGGTTATAGAGAAACAGAGTGGAACAGTGTAGTATTGTATAACAGAGTATAGTACAGTAGAACAGAAAGCAATGATACCAAACAAATTGGAGTGAAATATGTCAGAATGTAACAAAGTGTAGTAAGAGTATAGTGTGGTAGTATAGCAAGTATTAGGGTAGTTTAATAACACAACAAAACGGGAGTACAGCATAACAGAACATATAGTAAAATAGGATATGACAGATGTAACAGAGCGCAATGGATCATGGTGGGGTATAACACAACATAACAGAATGGAGTGTAAGCGAGTATGAGAGCGTATAGTAGAGTAATGAAACTAAAAAAAGAGAATAGCAGATCACAAAAAGTAGATTTATTGTGGATTATAGCTGTCATCTCCATAAAATAAGACGTCTGCAAGTTACACTTACAGTATAATGAAGAGCCCTTACCGGTGTCGTGGAGGAAGAGGATCAACGTTATAACCCATGTTAAGATGACATGAGCGGTCCTCACAAGAAATCCTGACCCGAACACATTTTTAAACATCCTAGCATACTTCTATGAAGACCTCAGCGTGCGTCTGCTGCTTGCTGGCAGACGTCTATAGACAGTTAGCTGGGTTAGCCAGCTTATAAGAAACCCTGTTACATCCCAGCTGTCAGTGAGCTCCTACGCACCCTACAGCGAATTCCAGAACAAAAGCCATTTAACCAAAAACTATTTTTAGTCTAGGTTTTTGTGCTACACGTCCAATGCAACCGACAATATAAGTGTAATGCAACCGGAGCGCATGACTTGTGTTACATGCTGCGTTTCTTTCGCTCCAATAACCTCGTTGATTCCATCTCGCTGGTTAGACGTGAACGTCTCGGTTCCTATTGGTCGCGCGTCGGTCATGTGATCAGTTGGAACAAAACGGGGATGCAAATATAAAGGCGCATGAGAGGAAACAATCATCAGTTATCTGATATAATCCTCGTTTGGTTTGATATGATTTTATTACCATTGTATGATTTTATAAAATCAGGGGCAAGTACAAAAAATAACAGAAATCAAAACATCATCAAAAAGTGTCAAATTGCGCATGTCTGTATTTTATACTGGCACAGAAGTAATTTCAGAAATTAATCATTAGTTCATTGAAGAATTTCATAAATTACTATTGAATGCATGTCATAATTCTTTGTAGCTAAAACAAAAATTATTCCGTTTTCTTTCTTTTTGGATTAACAACTTTGATTCGTAAACATCCCTTTGAATTCCTTTACCAACCTATGCCTCAGCATAAGAGCCTTCATGTGAAAATACTATGTAATTTGCAAAAGATTCTTGGCTTTATTCATATCAAGAATAAAGGGAGACTTCAAGGTCTTCTGTTTCAGCAACTTTTCCAGACCCTGTAAAACACAGGAGTGACAATAAATCCATGTTTCAGTAAAGGTAAAAATAAAAGAAAGAAAAGTGAGTGAGAGACAGAGACAAATAAAGAGAAAGAGAGAGAGCTACAGCTGTCTCATAAACTCTCTCTTGAGAACAAGAACACTGTACTATTCATATCTTGCACATTATTTGCTCTGTTTCACATCGTGCCCCATATGTTCACACTTATGCTTGTTATCATTTTTAACTCTGTGCATCTGAGAAAATCATAGTCTAATTCAGGACTAATTCTCACACATTTAACACATTAATCCAAGATCCAACCAAAAACAGACCCAACAGTTGCTGTCATCCACAATTCAAATGTAAATTTTTGTAAATGCTCCATATATAATTGCCGCAGAAGTCCTGTCAGAATCTTACCTCACCATAGTAGGATACGAGAGGAGAGATTTCACAGATTGCTGGAGGATCTTCATTCAGTGCCACACTAGTGAAGAAATATAGAGATAACCAAGTCAGTCATCACCCACAATTCCCCCTGCTGTCCATCCCTAGAAACTGCCACAAAGTAGGTAAATAGACCTGGTTCATCTACATTCTTTGATTGATTCCTAGTGTTCTTTTATCACCTGTGTTTTGAGGCAATTGGTTTATCTTGCTCATCCACAAAGTTTCCACCAGCTGCCAAAACCCAGCGGTAATGCTGTGCTAACAGGGATTGGCGGGCCGTAGTCGGTGTGTCCAGAGGGGCTCCGTCAGCATTTTTCAGGGGTGAAAATTCCTCCTCTCTCAGCACTTCAAATGCTACAAATTTCCTACATGTAGAAATGAGGCAGTAAGAGAAATGCCAGTACCAAAATCTGTCTTAGCACAAAGATGTACAATAGCTGTAAAATTCACTTGGAGAACTGAAAGACGTCAAAAACAAATTTCTCCATTTTGATCCCATTGGGCTTGGCCGGTTTCACCAGGTTTCCCTCTCCATTCACAAATGGGACTTTCTTTAAAGCCACGTGCTGCTTTAGCTGCCCCTCAAACTTACTGCAAGAAAAAAATTAACAATAAGTATTGTCATTGTAATACACCCATAAGCACTACATTTCCATTGCTATAGTATTTACCTATAATTTGTGTCTATACAAACAGTTACATATAGATACTGTATATGTTACTGTATGTGTATTGCTACAAAGACAATAATGAAACATAATCTTGTATTCTATTTATGATTCTTCATTTTAATAATTTATACAAAATATAATCTCCACAATATAATCACATTCTTATGTGACAAACCCCTGTCTTTAACATAAAATGGACAGTTAACCTCACACAGAAAGTGTTGCTGACATACGTAGCTATTTCCTGCAGGAAGTCTCTGGTGAAGAAGTGGTTGCAGATGTTTCCAGCACTGAACAGGAGCTCTCCTCTAGGGTCTCGCAGCTCTGCGGTCTCTGGTTGGATCTCACTGTACTCTATTACCTGATACAGGCCGTCTACACGACACACCACCCCAACAGGCTCTGCAGGGTACGCCTTATTTACTACCTGAGAGCAAAGAACACAAATTAATACAAGTTCAATCTGTATTAGACACAACACTACATGCAATAAAATGTTATGGTAAATTTAACCTGTATGTAAATTATAAAATCTTTTATATGTATACACCAGTTGAAGAACCAGAGTTTATTGCAACAATAATGAATAATAAATTAACTTAAAAATGACCCATTAATAAAGGGCTAAAAATAACAGTTAGGGCATTTATACCTTGGCACCACAATCTGCACCTTTATTTACACAAAAGCCGACAAAGACCGGATCTGCCAGCTTGACTAAGATGTTGTCCACGCAGTATACGTGAACGTACTGCACTCCCCTTCTCCTCATGTCGTCTAGTATCTTGTTGTCCACTAGGGCGCGATAGAGGCCGCCATTTCCATCTGAAGGGGCCGTAGGGACGAAGACCTAAACGTCAGTTTTACCTAATACTCCTTTTATTAGCGTGTTGTCACATAACCAACAAAATATAAATGATATAAATGTTGCATTTTGGGTAAATTGCACCTCTCAAACAGCCCATAAAATCCCTGTGCAGAAATCTTCTTCTAACCTGGTGCCATTGCTATTTTGTTCCTCTTTTCCAGAATGATCTTTCCATCAAAGCCGACGGCTGGTATCATCCTCTGCTCAAACATAACCACGTTAGATGGACAAAGACCAAAGTAGCCATTGTCTCTGAAGAACTTCTCTGTGGGCGCCAGGGTGAACTCACTGGTCATAATGTACCTGTTAACACAGGTCATTAAAACAGTAAGTAACGTATTTACGTTTGTTTTTGGTACAGAAGAGGTTGTGCATAATAATGAAACAGCTTTGCATTAACGAACAGCTGAAAATCCCTACCATGGTATTGTGCACCTACAGCCATGCTTCATATTGGTCAGTTCCTGGACCTTTTGGATACGCTCAGCCTGAATCTGGTACAGCGTTTTTCCGCTTGGAAGCCCAACATCGTACATTCCTTTGGGATATGACACCCCAAGTCTAGTCCCCTGACCACCAGCCAGCAGCAGCACAGCCACTTTGTCCTGCGAAATCTGCAACAACCCTGATAAAGGTTGTTTAGTGAAATATACATAACATTTATGCATTGTCACGTTACTTTATACAAAGTCTGAAAATCAACAAACTATTTGCATAGAAGATCTTCTACCTTCATCGTTCCACGTTTCAAGCGTTTCTGTATCTGTTTTACGCACACTTCCAATGAACTCCGGAGCAACGGGCTCCATCCGCGCGTCAAGCCGACCATCAGCGCTCGAGTGTCGGGTTGCAGCTGCTACAGCAGCCCGGCAGTGCTCGAGTAAGTCTTCAGGCTGTAGCTGGGATATTTCTTCTACAAGTTTATTTCTTTCAGCTGCAGAAAGTTCAGTCCAGAATTGTAATACGTGGCTCTGTCCGGCTGTATCCAGCCTCGCTTTAGCCTCTTCAAACGAGATCATCTTCCACTGCTGGAAAACTAGCGCATTAATGGTGTGACAACAAACCCCGACACGATGATCAGATCCGATTGTATTTTCCAACAACTGGAGCTCGTGATCAAAGTACAGTTTGTAAAATAAACATTGTACAGCTGCATCAAAGTGACAGAGATAACAGAAACTACTGTCAATGCATATTTAGTGTGCGGGAGTCATTTGGGAACTCCCCTTATGCACATAGTGGCTGTGTTCCCAAACGAGGAACCGCGGACCTAGACAGCACTATAGACAAACATGCACTTGGATGGCATTACGAGTACCGACCAATTGATGCTTTTCTGTAACTTGACTTTTGTGTTTATTATTTATTATGTACTGCAAGTTCGGTCCTCCATACAGTTCAGCGATCACAGCGAGTAAAGCTGTCTACAGTATGCAAGCAGCTCACTAGGTTTTGAGACACGGCCAGTATTTACTCCAGCTCTGCAGATATATGACTTCCTCACACTGTTAGCTGTCATGTGACAAGTCCCGCGCTGGTCTGCTGAGTCTTTTCTTTACAAAGAGAAGACGCAAAAGTTACTGATAAAAAAAGCACAGTACGGTTTTATGAATAAATACTTATACTATGTTGTACGATTAATCGACGACATAAAAAAACTTGCACATTTAAAGTGGCTAGTGGCCAAAACAAAACAGGTACATTTTATGTCATTTCAGCACATCCCTTAGATAAAAAAAAATCCAGATTTATGAATATCTACAACATCTAGAAAGGGGGGAAAAAATCACTTCCATAAACAGAATCAAGAATAACTTTATTGAAGTTACCTTACAAACATAAATATTTTCATTATACGATGCATTATACAAAGGACGACATATGTTTCATGTTACTGTTCAGTAAACATTTTTGCATTAAGTTGCACATCTCAGCATCTACTAAAACATCACAGATGTGTCATCACATCTAAATATGTTTGTGTTTATTTGGACATTTTTAACATGTTTATGATGTTCAGGGGACAGTACATATCGATATACGTGTGTCAAACACTGTGCTTACAAACTTACAGAAGCCACAAAATGGCCACCAAACAGCTGAATGCTACAGCAAAAGATCAGGTTTTGACGGACGGACATTAATTGATTGTGGAATGGCACAAATGTACAAATTTGAAGCCTTTAGTCTCAGGGCAGCCAAAGAGATTTAAGATTTCACCATAGGAAAAAAGTGGAGAAAAACAAGGTGCAAAACGCAAAACAAACAATGACAAAAACAAGCTGCAGCTATTATGATACAGGCAATCCGGCTTTCAAAGCCCTGTGAAAACTCTACAGTGCAATATTCAAACAAGACACAGATACATGCATTACAAAGATGGAATTGATCCAATAAGAAGAGAGGAAAAGTTCAGGGCATTAAAGTGTACTGACTGCTATTTGTCACTGATCTAAGCTGTTCTCTTCAAATCACAGGGGCTGATATGCGGAAATAGCAAATTGTTTACATAAATTGAAACTCTTTGCAAGTTAATCACATGTATATCTGTTACTGGGCATGTTTCAGAGATCAATGGAAAACAGTCTAAACTCTGTATGTACCATCTGTTGATTTGAAACACAAACTTATACAAGCGTGTACAAGACTTCTATTCTCCCTGAGAATCAAATCATTAGAAAAATATTTCAGCCTGTCATTAACACCATCTCCCCATATTTCCCCTCAAAGAGTCTAAAAGCAGCTTATTTTATTAATAAATAAGGCAACTACATTAACACTAAGATCTTGCAGAATTGCAAAGGGCTCCTGACATGCAATAGCAATTAGGCCAACTTTTTTCAAAATGTACTGTACAAATTAAACATGGGTGTCAGCTGTAAATAAGATTCTCATCCAGGTCAAAATAAAAGTACAAATAACGATACATTTGTAGTGTTTTCATATATAAAACTGAAACCTTTCACCCCTTTACTGATACACACATTAAGCACAAATGTTGATAAAGAACGTCAACAGAAATCCCAAAAACTACTGAATACTATCATTCCGTTCTACCACCACTGTAAACCCTCCTATATATCAAGTCTGGTTAACTTGTATTAAAGTATTAAAGTGCTTAAATACATTCCTTGACTAGAAATCCGAGTGTTATCGCTGCAAACTAATACTGGCAGGGAGCTATATTTACACTACAGTTGTGCACACAACCTGTTTACACTAGATAAACAAGTTTTGTTTGAAAGTAAGCAACATTATTAGCATTTGCATTTCGTTCTCCACTTCGATACCTGACAGACACAGAAAAGGCTTTTGTCCTGAATTTTCAAAAGCAGGTAGTTAACTTAAAATTAACATCTGCTAACAATCAGTCTGAAGCTGTTTTAACTTGATCCACAACTGGATTTGAGCCCAAAGTGTTTGAATTTGAACTTTTGAGCAATTATGGTAGTTACTGAGAAAAACGCTGCTGTTATCACCTTATTAGTTGCATGTATAAACGTATAGTGTTACTACAGTAATCTTACCAAGCAAAATTAAATAACATATAAAATGAACTACTATTGAAGTGTCAAAAGTTGTGTTAACTGATAAATATTAATTCTGAACTTGTAAATAAGATCCTAAAATTAAATAATTCCTAAATCCTAAAATAAATATTTCCCATCATTCTCCTTGTGACACACTATAACTTCATGCAATTTGGTGGCAAATAAAGCGAATAAACTAATAAATCCAACAGTTGTGTTAGCAAAATGCTAATCTGACTGGATGACTTTATAACGGTGTCTGAAAAGGAGTCTGTTGTAACAATTTACCCTTTGGGATCAGACCAGGATGGTCTCTACCAAAGACCATTATTCCTTAAAGTAGTTTAATATAAAGAGACCTTATTCTTGTTCCCTACTAAAACACAACCTTGTGAACACAGAATAAGAGCCCCGACCTTTCACATGACCTCAGGGGTAAAAAAGAGGAGATGTTCCAGATGTTCTATTCCAGTTACTCAGTTACTGATGAGATGAACCCAAAACATCAGGTCTCTGAAAGGGAGCTTTTTCTGGCCAGCTAACGCTTCACTTTCTCCTGAGTGCAAACTAGCCCTCTTGGACAATTTTGTATTCTGGTCCAGAAGAAGATTGGAAAGGAGAAACAAAAACCATTATGACCTGAATGGTCTTTGGATTCCTCTCACCGGGACTGGACACCAAGGGTGATTTTTAAGTTCTCATACACCACATAGCTGATGCTGACAGCTGGGATGACCTTCATAAAGTTGGGTGCCAAACCTCTATAGAGTCCAATAGCGCCCTCTGTCCGCACAATGTGTCTGAAGAGAGCGCTCATGGTCATTTGAGGGCTGCCTTCAACAGAAGCTGGAAACCCCAAACAGAAAAATTATATGTGAAAAGTGACTAAGTGAAGAATATGAATCTAATTTGACAATTAACAAATTAAAGCAGTTATGCGCTCAACTTATTTAGTCAACACAATCATATTGTAAAAGCATCACTGCAAACTGCAGAAGTTTAATGTCTTGCCAGGTTTCCTGAAAGCGAAACTATGATAAGCCCAGAAATAACAACTTTGTGACTCACCTTGTGCCTGCATGCGTGTCCTCACTAAGGCTAAAGGGTAGCTTGCTAACTGCCCACAAGTACTCGACATTGTACCACAAGCTAACAGCACAAATACACCAGGATCAGCACTGTCTGTAGCAAACCTTTGTAGCCACGAGTTCTTGAGAGTCTACAGACAAGAACGAAAGAGACATGACTTACATTTAGCTAATTATATTAACATATACACATATTTGGAACAACTAAGTATAAAAACCATATTTCACCTTTATTTTTCACCTATTTTTTCCGAAATATGATTTGATATTATTTTAATTTTAAGGACATTGTTTACCCTGGTGTAACCTGACGTGTAATTCTTTTATACTGTGTATTGTTCAATTACCTCATAAACTGCCAGGTCTATTCCAGCATATGGGATAATACCCAGCATATTAGGAACATATCCCTTGTAAAAAGCTGTGACACCCTCCTTTTTAAAAATGTGTTTTGCACAGTCCACAACACCAGCGTACTGACCCGTCCTTCCCAGTGCCAGTCGAGTTTTTAAAACCTTTTGAAAAAGAAAAACAGATGCGTCCATAACACATACAGATGCGTCCTTTAAATATCAAACATATATTCTGATACACACGTATGATTAATTAATATTATAATATATATTATATATACTACAGAAGAGAAGGTGGTGTTTTACCTCCATTGGGTAGATGCTGCTCTGAGCAATAGCTCCTGCTAGAGATCCAGCTACCAGCCTCTCCAGAATCCCCAGCGTCTCCTGATTACTGCCAATCAGACGCTTTATCTGAAAGAACGAAGTGGAGAAGCTAGTATCTTTGTTACTAGTAAAAACAAAGAGTTCTCAGCTAGTACATCTTAGATCTGTTCTGATAGGGACATGGACAACAAAATCCAACTAACTATATAACTGTTTATAACCGTGTTCCTCAAGAGGACAAACATCTGCTGAGCTTCAGCTGAAAGAACATGCTACCTGCTCATACGCCATAAACTTGATAGCAGACTCGGGTGCGATCTTCAGAACATTGATACCGTTCCCTCGCCATAGCGATCGAAATCCACCCTCACGTATCATTTGGGTGAATCCTCCAAAAATTCCCATGCTGTTGCTGCGTGACGCATGAACCTGCCAACATTATTTCAGTAATTAAACAAATTATTGTGCCACTGAACTGTGCATGTTCATGCCTGCAGGGTCATTTGAAGAACAGAACATCATGAACCTTAGTGGCTGAAAGTACATTTACTTTAATATTTCCCTAGAGCAAACAGAGGTGAAGTACCTTTATAAGAGCA
>JBAJNP010001213.1:0-13066 GCA_036877545.1 Yasuhikotakia modesta
ATCATAAATAAGATTTTGTTTAGAAAACACGCACCGATGCTTTGCAGGCCTGTAAAAATCTGAAGTGTCTTTATTACTATTACACTAAAGTCTAAGTGTGGATAAATCTCTCATTTAATGCTTTAAAGAACCATTAAATCGTCTATTTATTAACATTTGCTCGCGTACATTTGAATACATTTGAATACGTAAGTAATTTTATACACAATAAATGAAGTTTTGAGTCAGGCCTAGCGGGACATAAAATGGCACCCGCCATGTCATACCTTGGGTTTGCTTCCGCCAATGGCTCCGGGCCGAATGGATCCGGTCTCCTGGTACCGGCACAGAATCTTGGAGACGCAGCCGTGGGAGACGCGCAGCTGTCTGGAGATGACGCACGGGCGGATCCCGTGATGCGCCATCTCCACGATCTTGTGGCGGATGTGGTTCGGCAGCGGGCGTCCGTTTATGAAAACCCCACCGAGCTGGTTCACTCGCCCCTGACCCAGCGGCGTGGAGACTGCGGGGAAGAGTTACATCACTGTCAGACTCAATCACAACTATTACAACAACACACGGAGTTATTATTAATAATCATTAATGTTACTATTCATGCTGTAATAATTACGGATAATAATGCAAAACAAACGACTATTTACTATCATTTAAGCATTATAAATGTATAAAGCGCATGTTTTATAAAAACATATCTGCTTTGTTTAAAACAAAATTGTTAGTCCAAAGTTAGTTTAACTCTTTAAATGGTATGTAACTTTAACTTTAAAAGAAATCCGTTTGACTAAAGACAAATACGTGAAACTTTGGGACTGAGTGTCAGGCCGTGTCTTACCCTCCAGTGAAAAGCCTCCGCGCGGGTAGTTCTGTGGTGGCGCGGGGCGCATCATTCTGGAAATGCCCCCCGCTAGTGCCGTCATACCTCCGGTGTGTCTGCAAGAAAACACCTGATGATAAATGAAGGTCCAGAGGTCAGTCCACTTTAATCACTGATCTCCGGGTCTGAGCTTTAACGTCTCGGAGAACTTCTGGAGACGCTCGTTCTTCTGAACTGAACGGCGGTCAGTGGCGAAACATTTCATTAGTTGTACGAGTTTCTGGTTCCTTCCAGCCGTCGAGGATTGTCATTGGTCCGGGAGGAGGGACCTGGGACCTGGAACCGCTTTCTGATTGGTCCAAACTCTTCCAAAACTTTCTTTTGCTGTGACCCACTGAAACACCCTCAGATGAACCAACATTTTAGTTAAATTACAGTTTGGATAATACCCCAGGGTTTACATTTGCTCAATTATTACCCAGTTTAATCACAACCCTTTGTAATGTTATTATTGAAGATGAAACCCACGCAAAACCAAGAGGACAGTCCCCAAAACTGCCCGACTGACGTATGTACCGTGTGCGTGTAGCCGGCGCAGCGCGCGCGTCTCAGCGGGACATGACGCCGAAAGCGCCGTAAACGCGTCTGGAGAGGAGAAGCGCTTTATAACTGCAGTCATCCCCTCATTCTCCCGCATTACTCTTCATCTCTCTCATCCTCTCTTCCCTTCAGCTGCTGAAGGTTCTTTTCTGAGGACCAAACGGTCCCGTTCATTCAGAGAGTCCTGATCAACCAGCCCATCATTCAACTGGTCAAACTGGTCACGTACTAAACTGGAGTTTAGAGAAAGTCTTAAAATTAAATTTCTAAAATAATATTTGTGGCTTGATTTATGGAAATAAGACGAATGAAAAAATGAATTTGGTGCAGTTTAATGAATAAACAACAAAACTGTTTTATACAGGCTCGCATCAAGCACTTATTAATGTTTACAAAACGTTCCGTTTGAATCTTTGCTTTGTCTGGCCTCCAAAACACAAACGCATTTATTTGCTCCTTGTATTACCACGAGTCTGCATGTAAATGTCTTTTTAATGGACAAAACAGCTCACCAACCTGAACGCATTTTAGAGAGTAAAGAACTGAAAAACAGTGAAGAAGAAATATCCAGTTTTAAAAACAAAGTTGACATGCAAAATATATGAAGGACATTTTCTGATAAACCTTATGTAATAACATTTACTTTATTTACTTTTGCGAAAAGTTGCAGCAGGTAAATATTTTCACTTCAATATAAACTTTAGGTGAAACTGCAAAGTTACCGGTTGATCTATTTCTACTGACTCTAATAGCTGACATCTACAGACAGGATGACAAAATCTGTTTCTTACACTCATTTTACTTAAACACTGTTATAATGTTGTCAGATGGAAGCACGTGGGTCGCACGCAACAGGCTGCTGGTACCTGAGTGAGGATGAAGGCGGAATGAGGAGAGACGCAGTTTCATCTTTAAAGGGACACCGGATATCCGTGTCAAATCAATTCTGCAGTGAAACATTCAAGTCAGAAAAGTTCTCCATCGGTGGAGGAACAGACAGCATAAATAAAGAGGCAAGAAACGGCTGCTGGTTTAGTTTAGACGCTTAACCCGAGATGAGCTTCACACAGACCTGAAAACGCCGTAACGATGAAACTGCAGAGACAGACTGAGAGCAGAAGAGATCTTTACTCTCGGTGTGTCATGTCTGCTCCCAAACTCTTTCTTTTCATGCTCTATGAACTTTGTTATAACAAAACGAATCTATTGGCTTTTAGAATTTAAATGACAATGCGTTTTACAAAAACAACATTTACATTACATATGCATGTTTTATATGCAAACCGTACCTACGTATTTACTGTAATGTTTTACATATTACTGCTACCAGATCCTACAAGCCAATGGAAACACAATGATCTGTTGACAAGCGACCATCTGACCCACTGCTGTCTGTAAATCTTTAGCCCTATAATGACTTTATTTACTTCTTCTCATGCTAAATTCAGAACACTTATGAAATACCAAAATCTCTTCTTGTTTCGTTTTCCTTACTGGTGGAATAAGTTTAAAACTGTTTCTAATCAAAATACAACAATAAAATTACATGCATTTGGCAAAAGCTTATATTTAAAGTACATTTATCAGCAACACGTGCGTTCTTGGTGTTGCTACCAATTAAACTCCAGGAACGCTGTAATAATTCACAGTTTGATCTAATGCATCAAACCCAATTAAAATAAGCATTTGAACTAAAACTCACACATAAAACTCTATTAACCCCATCAGTCCTCGCGTGTGACTTTAACACTCCGGACTGATGCCGCACTGACGGCAACTTAACGGTGGGGAATGTCAGGAACTCCGGGCTGGAATTCAAAGGAAATGAAGACTTTTGCATGACACAGGGTAAATAAAGTGACCCAGTACGAGAGAAAAGCCTTTGGAAACAGGCGTTTGTTCTGAGGGCCTCGGGCGCAGTAATGCCTCTACATGACGGCAGGGCAACAGGGAGTTTATTGCCCCTGTGGTGAACCTCGGCCCCGCGGCCAGAGCTTCGGCTTTATCCGTCTCTCCCCGGCTTCTCTCAACAGGTGGTGAAACTTCTGGTGGGTTTAATCGTTATTTACGTCTGAAACATCACAAGGAAGGAACAGAAACATTATTTTGTGAGCTCAGCATTAACGACTGAACACAACCTCCGTCTGTGTGGTGCTGTGTTCAGGTGTAAATGTGGCAGAAGAATATCGGGGTATTTCGGTGGGTAAGTTTCTCCTCTGCACAGACTGCGTGATGTTTCAGGACCACCGACGGCGGACAGTTCCCCCTCTCCGTTCACACCTCCTGCGCTTCTCTGCCTCACTCTCAGATAAACTGCTATATTTACGACCACTATAAGGATAAGATATATAACTCAGTGCTCTGTTGAGAACAAGTAACACAGCTGCCTGCTTAACAACTCATGCAGCGCCACCTTCAGGTGCTCCAGGTAACAACACGTGGATTATATGCTTACCGTAGTTGTGCTGTAACTTAAAATGTTTTAAATGTTTTTTATGGATGCATGTATTTATCAGGTTATGCAATGAGTCTTTTAACCAGCAAAACAATCACCCACCCTGCCTTTAATTTCCAAATCACTCAATAAATACATAAAACTGCATATGTCTAATTATATTAACTTAGACAAAAACATTAGTTACACAAGAAGGAGGTTCTTATTGTTAAACTTGTGTTAAATAAATACACAAATCACTGATGCATCAGTTATGTTTCTCAATGTCTCTCAAAGCCAGTGTCCTCTGTTTTACCCCTGCAGCTCTCTCTCTCTCTCTCTCTCAGAGGCAGAGCGAGGGAATGAGATGATCTGTGTTCCTCACACAGCCTCAGGCTGAGATGATCATCTGAGATGATGTCTTACTGCAAACATCTTCTGAACAATGCTGTTCTTTAACCATCTACTCCTGAACTAGAGCAGTAAACTGAGCTGGACTGCAGCTGCGCTGTAAATCTTTAATAAAATCTACCACAGATAATTCTCTAACAGACACTGACAGCAGTTACAGCTACAACACATCCATAACAACATTATACACACACACCCACACAAATAAGTAAACGTTTGTCCACTTGTGTGTTTGTACACATGAGTTATTAGAACACAACGTCACTGACTCAAGCATCAAACAAACATAACAGCCGTCATATATAAAACCTTCAGAAATACCTCCACCTCCTTCACAAAGGCTCACCACTAACCATGCAGAGTTCAAAAGACATAGTCTGACATATTATTTTGAAGACAGTTTAACCAAACAAAGTGATTTTCACAGAAGTTTACCTACACAGGCCAACACAAGCCATTTCTGTTTAGAGATTGTATTGATCTCAGTCTCTCCCACACCGACTCTTTTTTGTTAACAGTCTGCCCACTGCCCTTCTGAAAGACTGACTGGAACAAAGCAGGTGTTTGTTTCAAGAAAGTGTTATTTTAGGAAGAGGCTCAGAGGTCTCGAGTTAAAGTCGCCCACTTTCGAGGTCATTTAAAATCCTTGGCTTGGAGCAGCCATGAATACGAGCACTTCAGTGCCCTCAGACACAAAAGAGCGACTGGGGAGCATCAGACCTGCTGGGAGGGCAGGACAACATGCTGCCTCGAACCTGGAGGAGGGAGCTTGTTTCCAGCAGTCTGCCAGGCTTAGAGTTAAAGACTACCTTTGAAATGTGCACCCCTCCTGTCTCCCTCTCTCTCTCTCTCTCTCTGTCTCTCTGTCTCTCAGACCTGAGACATGGAGAGCAGTTAGATGAGACTCAGAGAAGATCCTCTTTGATGACACAGAAGGATCTTTTTGTTCTCTAATCCTTCCCTGGTCTTAAACATTTTAAGCCCAAGTGGTCCTCAAAGACAAGCTGTGCTGGAGTCTGGGTCACAATGGACACATTCTCTCCCACCCGCGCTCACCCCAAACAGACAGAAATCTCCCTCATATCCCTCAAACCGCTTGTTCAGCTACAGAGTTCAGAGTCCCTCACGAGAGGGGCTTCAATACGCCTGACGATCACAGCAGGGTCTGGCGAGAAATGAGTCTAAACCTTTGGTTGCCTGTGTGTCTCACAAACAAACACACACACACTCATTATTGTAATGATTTTTATACTGCACAAACTATACATTTATCACATCTGACACAAACATGACAAAAAAGATAAAGAGTTTATCCACAGATTTGGCCTCTGACATCACACACTGATGACCTCATACAGGCCATAACAGGGTCACTGTACACATCTGTCACCTTATATTATGTCCATCAATCTATCATTCATATAATCTTCTCTCTTCATCTAGAGCTCATGTATCAACAAATGTCAGAAATACTGGAGTAAACGTGGTGCCTGTAACACAACTGAACCTCTGACTGGTTAAACTCACTATACAAACCACTGGCTCATGACACGAGCGACCTCTGCTGTTCACTTCACACAAACACCTTCTGCCTTCAATTCATAGCGTTAAATAATAAATAACAACAAATCAACCATTATGTACATGCTTGATTTCTCAACATTTCCCATATTAACAATAAACTTAAACTTTGTTGTATTTATTCTGCTTATACATATGCTTGACCTGCATATACGCAGTTATATGTAATCCTGGGAGAGTAAATCGATGTGCTGCATGAGGGATGTTTTGTAATGACATATTTAAGGTTGTGTGACGTCAGATATCAGATAGATAGCTTCAGCTTACGTCACAAAACGGGATGAACAACACAATCGGGTTTAAACTGTTAAATAAACATGAACTATAGTTTATAAATATAAACTCATCTTACCCAGATCATGCCGTTTGGTACCTGTTGATCCGTGTCCCACATCTCGCTAATACATCCAGCACGAGACTTGACGCAGGGACTGAAATAAACACCAGACAGATGTGATCCTCTGTTACTCTGACACGTCCATCATTTTTAATGAACTAACTAACAGGTTCAAACGTGTCAAACTCTTCCTGCCGCGATGCATGCTGGGTAAAGACTGATGCCGGATTACATTTGTAAGATGTTAGGGTATCACATTTACTACATGTCATTAATTACATTTACCTGCGTTTAAAATGCGTTCAGTGTTGAACTGGTGCCAGTAATAGTTTAAGTTTATGTGTTTATATACACGACAAATTAAACTTTGTATTGACTTGCTGCAAAACCTCCAAATAAAACACAGGAGTAAAAACCATTGCGCCGCCCGGGAATCGAACCCGGGTCGCAAGAATGGGAATCTTGCATGATACCACTACACCAGCGGCGCTGTCGCGAGCCGAGGACACCGCGCCACGACACACGTGTTATTAACGCGGAAATGATGACAGTAGATAAAGAGACAGAGATTAATAGCTATATAAGAAATAAACACGTTTACTGCACGAGGCCGTGTTTTATTGGTAAATGTGTGACGCTGCTGCTCGCACCCAGCGCGCCGTTAAATCACGTCACGTGACCGGATGCAGCGACCAGAACACGACACGACGTGAACAAACGTCTCTGTTCATTTATCAATAAATTTATCGATTTGATCAATTTTGATCAATTTCGGTCATCGATGTGACCGCTCGTAACCCCGGCGCGACGTCACGCCAGCCTCCAACACGCGCCACCCGGAATCAGCCAATCGCAGCGCAGAGGCGCCGGCCCTGCCATGACAACGCTTCCGTCACTTCCGGGCTGAACGCTACGGCCGGCGCGACGAGCGACCGCGATACACCGCGACCCAGAACAACGACCAGCACCGCGTTGTGTGGACCAGCTGCTTACTGGTTACTGCTGGTTAAATGCGGGTTAAATGCTGGTTAACGGTGACTGCAGCAGCGGAATACAGGGTGAGTGTTTGTAGATGATGCTGATGCGTGTGAATAAAAGCACATGAAGATCGTTTCTGAAGATGAACACAGCTCCTGACAGCTCACTGATGGTGCAGGAATGTGGGCTATGGAGGCTTCGCGATCCGCTCTCCACCAGCTTCCAGGCCTCTTCTGCTAACAGGCTCACATACACGCGTGATCATCATCATCATCATCATCATCATCATCATCTCTCACATACAATAATCTGTATATGATCGTGTGTTGGGTGGTTTGATCACTGCACTGGTGCAATAACGGACCGCTGGTTATTGTGGGTGTTTGTGAAATAGTGGGATGGACCTGTTTGCGAAAATAAATCTGACAGTGTCTCTGTGTTGAAGCTTCACTGTACACGTTTCAACTCTTTTTTGTCTTTTAATATGGTTTGTGCAGTACAGACATTAGTCGTGCCTTTAAAAATTCAGAATGTTTTCTTACATTCTTGCACATGTTCTCATGTCTCTGTGTGTCTCTGTATGTCTCTGTGTGTCTCTGTGTGTCTCTGTGTGTCTCTGTGTGTCTCTGTGTGTCTCTGTATGTCTCTGTGTGTCTCTGTATGTCTGTTTGTGTGTCTGTGACTTAAGCTTTTCCTTTTCATGCTCTTATAACAGACAAGCTGAGCAGGTCTGATCACAGACGGTGCTGATGGCTGTTGTGTGTTAATGAATGATAGTAATTCTGTTAGTAATCCAGGAGGGTGTGTTGGAAAGACACTGACAGATTTTCCTGTTCTTTCAGTTTTGCAGGCACTTGTTTCTGGAGGTGTGCACACTGTCTGTCTGTCTCTGTCTGTCTGTCTGTCTTTGTGTGGGNAGACACTAAACTGGTTTCTGTCGATTCCCTGCTGTGGTCACTCAGGCCTCTGATTGGTTCCGTCTCACATTATTAAAACTGCTTCTGCAGTCAGACAGTCACACTTGTCATTGTTTACAGCTAATCTGTTCTGAATGCTTGTTAGTTCATAGCGATACGGTTGCTAGGGTGATGTAGGTAGTTGCTTACCGGCCAGTCAGAGAAGCCACCTATGAAAAACAACTTCTCTGTGTTCCGTGACGTTCCACATGTAGGTGTTTCTGTCTGGGGTTGAACATCATCTGGTATTTCACAGGAGACGGATAATAGCTGTTAGTTAAGTCTTCATCATCCTCGCCTCAGTGCTGGAGGGCAGCATCATTACGTTTTTCTTGTGATCTTCTCCACGCTTCCTTAAGAAGCATTTGTTGTAAGAATGTTGAACCGGTTTGTGATGCGTTCATTGCAAACTTCATTTTTACTCTTCTGGAGACAAAGTCATGTGTTCTGTGTATTATAGGTTTATTTTCTGTAGTGCAGATGATATTTGAAGACGTCTATGTTCTGGTTTGTGTTTTTGACCTTCTGCTGTAGTTTGAAATGAGACACACACTGAGAGGAGCTGATGTCTGTGTTTGTTTTTATTCTCAGTGAGACTTCGGGAGAGAGGCTATTTCTGTCTCATTTTTCTGTAGTTGTGTGAGAATGTTTATTTATAGCGTTACAAGAGGAATTGTAGAAGGTTTTCTGTAATTGAGAAACGTTTATTTCACACGTCACAGTGTTGTTGGAGCAGTATTGCTCATTTTAATACATTGCTTTTCTTTCTCTGTCAGGTCTTACACTGCAGATATTTTCAGATTTTATATATTTGATGTGTTTTTCCACCCTCATCTCTTCCTCCTCAACACACACATGCATTTAGATCCTCCTCCTCAAACAGACGAGTGAGTCTCTCTCTGTCTGTCTGTCTGTCGCACAGCTGCACTGTCACCAGCTGCATCACATCACATCCCCACCGTCAGAGCTGTGGCTTGGTGGTTAGTGCAAATGACACAAGCTCTGGTGTAAATGCTACGGATGTGAGTTTGAGTCCTATTCGCATGTGTTCCTAAACTTTTTGTGCTTGTTATTTTATTTCTCTACAGGAGACCTTGTCCTAATTCTCAGACGTCTTTGCGCGATTCAGAGCAGGAAGCAGAGAGTGGGGCAAAGAAATGGAACAGGAAGTTTCTCTGTTAGCCAGAAGGTTTGACTAAAAACATTAAAGCAGCATCTCATCAACAGAACTCCAGGAACAAGATAAAAGCAAATAAGAACTTCCAAAGAGGACAACCACAAGCACACACTCTGAGACAGACGAGAGCAACACAAAGTAAGATGGAGGTCAAAGAAACAGTAGAAGCAGGATAAAGTCACATCTTCTAACTTCTCTCATTTTTCTCTTTGTCTCTAATCTCTGGTTCCTCTCAGGATGAAGCTGAAGGAGGACATGTCTCCTCTTCTGCTGCAGGTCTTCAGATCGGTGGTCTGGGTTTATTCCATCATCACATTCTTACCCTGGTACCTGCTGTCAGGAGCCAGTGAGAACCAGACCCGAGCCAAACGGGTCAAAGCACGTTCAGTGAGTAGATCCGCTGTATTACAAAAGCCTGTAATACTCAATGCACAACCCAAAAACACGTTAGCATAGCTCGAGATTAGCTGAGGGATTTAAATCTCTCATTACTTATTGATGTCACTTTAGTAAATTGCTGGTAAAAAATTAAATACTGAAACACTCTGAATGATGTGATGAATTCATTTTTCCATTTTTAAAAACTCTATCGCCATTTCTGTTTAAATGTACAATAGCAGCTTCATTGTGGACGTAAATTATTTTTTAAACATGGAAAAGTTATAGCTAAATAATCATAATAAAGTATAATAAACTTAGCACTCAGTCATAGTAAGGTAAGGGCATCATGTTCAACACTGATCTGTTATGTTCTTTAATTATTGATTTTTGTTCTTTACTACAAAAGTTTGCTCTCAAAATGTTTGTCAGTCGTTCTTGCCTCATCACCTCGTTCTCTCCTGTGGTGTCAGGCAAGCGGGAAGCCGGCAGGTCCGTACCGGGCCGTGAACAGCCAGCAGCGGCTGGTGCCTCTCCTGCATGAGGGTGTGGACACTCTGGATAAAGTCTTTCAATATGCCGTCGTTCACTTTCCTGACAGAGACTGTCTGGGCACCAGAGAGCTGCTGAGCGAGGAGGATGAAATTCAGCCCAACGGCAAAGTCTTCAAGAAGGTATGGCCCACACTCTTGTTTGTGGTTGTTTGTGTCTCGGTTTGTGGACACTCCGAGCAGTGAATTCTGGGCACCACAGAGTGGGACTCTCTCTGGAGACGGTGTGTTCCTGTAGATGGTTTATGTCTGAGCTGTTGGCATGACGTCAAACGTGCTCTGATGGCCTCAGCAAATGTGTCTCTGCTTCCGTCTCCTCTGTTAGGTGATTTTGGGCGACTATAACTGGCTGTCGTACGAGGAAACGTTTGGCCTGTCTCAGAGGTTTGGTAGCGGTCTGGCCGCTCTGGGTCAGAAGCCCTTGTGTAACATCGCCATCTTCTGTGAGACACGGGCCGAGTGGATCATCTCAGCTCAGGCCTGCTTCATSTACAACTTCCCACGTGAGCGAACGCACACACACACACACACACACACACACACACACACACACACACACACACACTAATGTGTCTAAATGAAGACGTTTCATAGACTATTGTTTTTACAGCTAATTATATAACATCTCCCTCTCTCTCTCTCTCTCTCTCTGTCAGTGGTGACTCTGTACTCTACGTTGGGAGGAGCAGCTATAGCTCATGGTCTGAATGAGACTGAAGTCACTCACATCATAACAAGCAAAGATCTGCTGCAGAGCCGTCTAAAGGTGAGATGAGCGCAAACACGCTGTAAGAGTGGATGAAGTCACTTACTATTTAAACTATTTAAACTTTATTAGAACTTGACTGACCTGTTTCTCTCTCTCTCAGGCAATTCTGACAGATGTTCCCCGACTGAAGCACATTATTGTGGTTGATAAGAAGCCGAGCAGCTGGTCTGATCTGCCCAGAGGCATCATGGTTCACAGTCTGTCTGCTGTGCAGGAACTGGGAGCCAGACCTGAGAACAGTAAGAGCGGAACTGAATCTGATGTTTCCCAGCACAGATTAAACATCAGATAAACACAATAAACACCCTGAAGACCTGCAAACATAGATCATGTTAGACAGTAAAGAGGAGTTTTTATGACAGTGTGTTTCTGACAGATGAGCTCAGCAGATAGGATGATCAGTTCTCTCACACACAGCTCTGTCAGACGTATAAACCTCCACTGAGATGTTATCCTCATTATTACAGCAGAAAGATTTAGCGTTACATTTTCTGCTTCTGCTCTGATGCGGGTTTTCTGTGTCTGCGCAGTCGCTGTCTCCCGCAGACACCCTCTGCCGGCTGATATTGCCGTCATCATGTACACCAGTGGCTCCACCGGCATTCCCAAAGGAGTCATGATCTCCCATAGCAACATCATCGCCGGGATCACCGGCATGGCCGAGCGCATCCCTAACCTGGAGTACGTCTGACTTTATCTGCCCCTCGCCCGTCTCACTGACGCAAATCATTGTTTTATTTATTCACTGCATTGTTTTAAGTGAAAGTACTGTGTTTGGGTTTTGTTGACGCGTGTGTTTTATTCGGGCAGTGAGAACGACACCTACATCGGTTACCTGCCGCTGGCTCATGTGCTGGAGCTCAGTGCAGAGCTGGTGTGTGTGTCACACGGCTGTCGCATCGGATACTCCTCACCTCAGACTCTCGCCGACCAGGTGCAAACACACACACACACACACCGTCCACACCTGCAGAGAGTGTCAAACAATCATGTGTCAAAACAATCGATTCACTTTCATTTTACTGTTGCTAAATTCATTAAGCGTTCTCTATGTGAGACTGTACAACTCATGCAGTACAAATCCTTGTAATGTAATCTAATGTTTTTTTTCTCCCACAGTCATCCAAAATTAAGAAGGGCAGTAAAGGAGACACCAGTGTCCTCAGACCAACCCTGATGGCAGCGGTTCCTGTGAGACCTGACTTTGATCATGAGTTTATACTGTACATGTGCTCATGTACTGTACTGAAGGTCTCTCTCTCGCTATCTCTCTCTCTCTGCAGGAGATCATGGACCGCATCTATAAGAACGTGATGACTAAAGTTGAGGAGATGAGCCGCATGCAGAGGACTCTGTTTGTTCTGGCGTATAACTACAAAATGGAGCAGATCTCTAAAGGCTACAGCACCCCCCTGTGTGACCGGTACCAGCAGTTCTGTCCCAGTCTGTTCACTCCTCATCTCACCCAGAACAACCAGTTACAGAGCTGGGCACTCTTGCACATACTCCAAATTAGAATATTTGGGGGAATACATAAAAATTAATTGGAAATTTATTTTTACTGTATCATAAAAAAACAAATGTGAACACATTCACTTTCTCAACATGTTTAACGTGTGCCTTAATATTGCCACTCAATATTGTAAATATTCCCAGTTTTGCAGTACGTAAATATATCCTCAGGGTTGTGATTGGTTGATTCTGTGTCTGTTCCTGCAGGCTGGTGTTCAACAGGGTTCGCTCGCTGCTGGGCGGTAACACGCGTGTGCTGTTGTCCGGTGGAGCTCCGCTGTCCGCGGCCACTCAGCGCTTCATGAACATCTGCTTCTGTTGTCCTGTGGGTCAGGGTTACGGCCTCACCGAGACCTGCGGAGCCGGAACCATCAGCGAGGGTGAGACAAAAGTCATGGGTTTGATTCTCAGGGAGAGCACATACTGATAATGTATAGCTTACATGTCTGCATGGGTTTAAACCTGCAGCCTGTATGTTAACAGCCCACAATGATTTCCTACCAGCCGTTAGATGAGTTTCTCTTACTGACAGCAGCAGAACTGTGAACTCTAGAGTGTTTAATGATGT
>JBAJNP010001213.1:13116-18116 GCA_036877545.1 Yasuhikotakia modesta
CGTGCAGAGGACTCTGTTTGTTCTGGCGTACAACTACAAAATGGAGCAGATCGCTAAAGGCTACAGCACCCCCCTGTGTGACCGGTACCACCCCCTCAGCTTGTCTCTGTTTACTCTGTTCAGCTCTTCCTCCACTGATAGCATTGCGCTAGCAACACTAAGGTCATGGGTTTGATTTTCATGGCTTTGGATAAAGGCATCAGACAAACTGATGAATGTTTGTTTCTGTTTGTTTTTGAATTGGGCAGGAGACATGCTCTACCAGCTGCAGGAATGATTGAGCTGCAGGAAATGTAAATATACGCTCACATTTGTAACATCCGGTTGCTTTTGTGCTTCTGCAGGCTGGTGTTCAACAGGGTTCGCTCTCTGCTGGGCGGTAAAACCCGAGTGCTGCTTTCTGGCGGAGCTCCTCTGTCTGCGGCCACTCAGCGCTTCATGAACATCTGCTTCTGTTGTCCTGTGGGTCAGGGCTACGGCCTCACCGAGACCTGCGGAGCCGGAACCATCAGCGAGGGTGAGCATCAGATTCACACAGGCAGGAGAACTGAAGTATATCAGAAGAGCTCAGCTGTATGTAGAAATGCTCACAATAATGTTGACATGGAATTGAACCTGCAACCTTCACAGGGCTGTTAAATGAAGCCTCAGTGTATATTGTAACATGTCACATGATGTGTGTTCTGCAGTGTATGATTACAGCACTGGGAGGGTTGGAGCGCCGTTGGTTTGTTCAGAGATCACTCTTAAAGAGTGGGAGGAAGGTGAGCGTCGCTTGTGTCTTCATCATTGTTGATGTTTGATTTCTGTCAGTCACAGACTTTTCTGAAACACCTCTGAAGACTAAGATTTAGTTCTTGTTGTTGTTGGCTGCAGGTGGCTATTACAGCACAGACAGACCAAACCCGCGAGGAGAGATTCTGATTGGTGGACCCAACGTCACCATGGGTTACTATAAGAACGAGCAGAAGAACCGGGAGGATTTCTTTGTGGATGAGAACGGCCAGCGGTGGTTCTGCACTGGAGATATTGGAGAGTTCCACCCTGACGGCTGCCTCAAGATTATTGGTACAGACACACACACAAACACACACACACACACACACACACATATTTCACCTAGTTCCATGTATGTTATCTGACCAAAAAAAGTTTTTCGTTGACAGTGTGTGTGAGCGTGTGATGAGGATAGATACAGATAGATAGATAGATACAGATACACAATACAGTTGTGCAGTATAGGAGGCATGACGTCTATGGAATGTCCCTGTTAAACATGAACCCAACGTGTGTGTGTGTGTCAGACCGTAAGAAGGATCTGGTGAAGCTGCAGGCTGGTGAATACGTGTCTCTTGGGAAAGTTGAGGCCATCCTCAAAAACTCCCCCCTGATTGACAACATYTGTGTTTATGCCAACAGGTGGGAAACACACACACTTCAACAAAACAGCAACACACACACTTCAACACGACAACACACACACACACACACACGTTGTTGATGTAGTGTTGCAGTGGTGTAAGGATGTTTCTGTCTGTAAGCAGTGAGGAGTCATATGTGATTGGCTTTGTGGTGCCCAATCAGAGGCAGTTAACGGCTCTGGCTGAGCACAGAGGAATCAGAGGCTCGTGGGAGCAGATCTGTAATAATGCTGAGATGGAGAATGAAGTTCTGCGGATCATCACTGAAGCGGCGGTCACAGGTCCCTCCTATTTTTATTATCATTTAAATTAATTTTACAAACTTAAAGCACCATCGTATGACAATTTCACATCACATTTTTCTTCAATATTTTGCAGCCTGAACATGTATGTTAAGTTGTTTTGTAGTTTGTGTTGAGAAGTAACTAACTAAACATGACATGCTGTTTAAAATGCTTCATATCAGCCGCTCTTAAGCCACATTATAGCCATCAACACTGTTACATGTGTTTGATTGACAGGTAAGCTGGAGCGCTTTGAGATCCCAAAGAAAATCCGCTTGAGTGCTGAACCCTGGACTCCAGAAACAGGTCTGGTCACCGACGCCTTCAAACTCAAACGCAAGGAACTGAAAACTCACTATCAGGACGATATTGAACGGATGTACGGAGGGAAATGAAACTGGGGGACCAGCATCGTGACGGGGGGTTGGGACACGTGTAACACAATGCCTATATACACAAAAAACACCCACAATCCTCCGCTTTCCTGCTCCCATGATACTCTCCCAACAAAAACAGACGCACACTTGAATTATTGTCAGAGTGGTTTGAAGCTGTTTTGACCAAAACAAATGTGAGGGAACAGAGGAGCAGGTACAGAGTAAAACCAACTTCTTCTCCATTCCTGTGATGAAGATGATGAATCCCACCCTCTTCTTTTCCCTCTGTCTGATTGGCTCACTTTGGATAGACATGCCCCGCCCAACTCTCACAAGTTTGATGATTCCATCCCTCAGTGAAACAGACGCACTGAATCTTTAACCCATGCAGGGAAACGTTTTGGTGAAGTTTATGGTGATATTTTGTTTGTTTCTTCCATTTATTTAGATTTTCTTTCTCATGTTTGGAAACAGCACCATGAGCCATTAGACCATCTGAATTTGTATTGAACTGAACTGTATTGCAGTGTCACTTATTGCTAAAGTGGAACTGTGGTTATTTATGGATATTTGTATTCAATTTGTATTTTGTTATTTTTGATCTCAGCTTGTTATTTTCACCTGTATCCAAAGTCTGTTACAGTTGCCCTGCGTGCAAGAGATCATAGAACCGTTCTTAAACCAGAGATCTGTTCTAATGCTCCATAGAACCGTTCTTAAACCAGAGATCTGTTCTAATGCTCCATAGAACTGTTCTTAAACCAGAGATCTGTTCTAATGCTCCATAGAACCGTTCTTAAACCAGAGATCTGTTCTAATGTAAAGATACTGTATTTTCACTGGGTTTGTGTGCTAATGTATCATATTGCTGTTCCATTATGTGAGGGCAGCTCTGACTATAATCCAGCGTGTCACTGATCTGATGTCCACTGAGGGTAAAGATGTGTGTTTGCATTAACTGACCTTGTCCAGTGCCAACGTCTGATGACAGCTTGAGCTCCGTTTCACGCACAATCCCTCCATCTCCTCGAGTTTCTGCAAACACAGATCACAGCTCTGACTCCACACATACAGCAGGTCTTCCTAACACTCCATTACTTTGATTTTGTAAAGCCTTTGAACTTCTTTAAGTATCATGTGATCTTATGTTGGCCATTGTGTTGCATGTGTGTTTTGTAGGAGCGGTGAGTGCGATCAACACTGGGCACACGCTCAGACTGTTTTTATTGATTATATTGTGATATTTACATTGTAGAAAACATGATGACATCAAAGTGGAGACGTATGAATCTGAATGTGCAATATAAATGTTTCGAGACGTTTACAGTAAAGCATGAACGTCTCAAACCTTCTTCACTGTAACAGTTTAGGTTCACACTGTACAGATCTCATCACACGTACAGTTAATTTGCATTCTGATTAGGTTTTGATGGCATGATTCAGATGCAAACCAAACAATTATACTCATTACATTTGTGGATACAAGCAAATATATTTCAAATCTGTATAAATAATCCTATTTATTTATGTAAAAATATACGTTTAGCATTTAAAATGGGTCAAAAACACGTCAAATACTTTGTAGTTTTCTGTACATTGTCTTGATTCATTTAGACAGTTTTGATAGCTCTTCACTAAAAGCTTGTTGCTTTCTCTCTTTTGTTTATTGGAACTGATGAAATGATGTTCTGAATGAGAGAGATGTTACTGTTTTCATACAGTAGACAGCAGCTGTGCTGGTATTTGTTCTGTCATCATTTACTTCTATAGCTGCTGTACATTCAGTTCTGGGCTGCTTAACATGTAACATGCTGGCATGTTTTTGACTCTTGTGCTCGTGTTCATGCAAAACTTTAGGTTGTTACAGAGACAAATAATACAAACATACAGGATATTTAGTGGACTGATAATCTGGTTTTACTATCCACTCTGTAAATGTGAAAATGTAAGTTAGCAGTAGTTTATAAGTTGCAGTTAGCTGTGAAACGTCCCCTAAACACGCTTGTTGTTTGTACCAGATTTCAGTACGTTTCCTGTATGCAGGTACATTTTCTGTCTTACCACACAGGTCAAATAAAAACAACTATTACAGAATAAGTGTCATGACTGTACGGAGTTCATCGTTCTCTCAAGCCATATAATAAAACAGTACAAACGGGTGATATAAACTTATTCACCAGCAGGTGTCAGTGTGGAATTATTTACTCATAAGACTTTATTTGCGCCTCCAGCATGTTGTAAAAATATATAAAAATAATCAAACAAAATAATGTCTGTTTATGTTAAACATTTAAAACATGTAACATAAGTATTTAGATATATAACAGCTGAAGAAAACCTGAAATGTGTCAAATTAAAAGATACTGTTAGTTATTTATAAACTGTGAACATTTTCTGAAATGAGTACATGTGCATGTTTAGGTAGAAGTGGCAAAATCAGAGGATAAAAGGTGTTTTTTGTGACAAACTTCAGTTTGATATCAGTATGATTTTTCATGCTTAACTCAGGAGTGAGTGACGCATTATGAAAATGTTCTTCATATAAAACATTTGGACTGTGACCTTGAATGGTTCACATCAAACGTTTATCAGAGGTTCCTGCAAACTGCTGCTTCACAGCTCAGCCACACGAACCTACAGTCACCTGAAGAAGTCAGGCCTCAGCACAAGTATCGTGTCCATGGAAACCAAGGTCACAAGCTGACGGCAGCTTCTTTTGTGAAGATCTTCAGGATAGAGATGAAAAGATACAGGAAAGAAATTCTCAGAAACTTAAGCAACAGAAAGTTGGAGTGGCTTTGTGAAGGCAAATGACGCTGTGACGCCAATAAACGTCACGCATTCCTGTGAAATAAATCAAACACTCATTGTTCATGCATCAAACTTCGATGCAAAACATTTTTGGATGCTTGTTCATG
>JBAJNP010001213.1:20616-28452 GCA_036877545.1 Yasuhikotakia modesta
TCAGAACCTGAGCATCAGAACCTGAGCTTCAGAACCTGAGCTGACACTTCATCTGTTAATATCTGATAAATCTTCTGTATTCTGCACATCTAGGCTGATTTAGTTCAGCTATGCTAACAGAATAATGTTTCATTACAGGTAGGACGGCAGTATTTTCAGTCAGTGCTGTTTTTAAGAAAGCTAAAAAAACATCATGTGTATTTGATTAACAATCTTTAAAAATATAACAGCTATTGTTGAGTTACCGTACTGCACTCATCTGGTAACAAACACCTCCAGTCTAAAAACGGCTCATGATTTCATTCTTGTTTTTCTCGTTTCAGGCAATTAATGTACAGAATCACAAAACCCTCCCATGCATTTCTGAGACAGTCAGATTGTTCGTCCCAGTCCACACACATGACTGTGTCCTCCTGCTACACCTCCACAGCTCTACACCTATTTATAGCCAATTCCTGTGAGACGCGTTTCAGTCATCGTTGTTTTCCTCATCCTCCAGTGGAGCTGCTGCTCTGGAATAATCGCCATGCCAACAGGAGGATGTGTGTTTAGAGAGAGGAACGAATGGACTAATTTAACATTATTCAGAGAGCAGAAAGTTTTCAGAAAGCTTTTGAAGTGTCCATGTGTGTTGTAATCCATCACTTCTGCTAATGGAAGACAGTAGATATGTATTTGTATAAAACCAGAAGCAGAAATAGAGAGGACTGTTTTGTTTTACAGCTATGTCCCCCAAAGGAACACATTCACACATTTTATTTGTACCATATAGCCAGTATTTGTTGGGCAATGGACAGACATTAGCTAACCTGTAAGGAAAATTACAAATACAAATGTTTCTTTTAATGTTTTATGGCCAATCTAACAAAAAATAAAAAAACAAACATTAACTATCTTTATCCAAATCTTTTCCAACCTTTCTAAAGTTCTTCAGTAATTTCTTCAGTAATGTCATCAGTTGTGTTGCATCTGTATATAAATATGTGTGTGTGGATTACAGAATCTTTATGAAGCACAATCTCCACATTGCAAACAGACCGAGTGCACAAGTCTTATAAACATGATGTTGTTTATAATCCCAAACGTGATTATTTTACGTGAGTTTTCCCCCTAAAGAGTTGGTGCCACAGTGAGGAGGTACCTGTGCTGAACGGAACACGTACACAGACGCTCCAGCAGTAATGACGCACCATCACCACGACACGCTGAAACGTTTTATTTTTCTTCCTTTATACAAACCCTGTAGCACAGAAATGCTTCCAGTACAGAAAACCGAGGGAACAAGGACAGTCACAACGAATGAAACTAAACTCAATTAAAACACAGAGGTAAGTTTGGTGAGGATACAGCAGCGCACGCGTGCGGTGACGCAGCGGCCAGCGGCGCTCATGCGCGGGTTGCTGTCCGGTGCTGAACGCAGGCAGCGCATTAACACACGCCGGACATGCTGCTCACACTCGTTCACTTTCTCTGAGACCTGCAGACGGTACGGCTTCATTTCCACTCGTTCACTTTCTCTGAGACCTGCAGACGGTACGGCTTCATTTCCACTCGTTCACTTTCTCTGAGACCTGCAGACGGTACGGCGCTTTATTTCCACTCGTTCACAGACGCTGAGTGTTAAACGGGCTGGTTTGATTAGATAGATGTTCTGCTTTCTAACACACGTTATTGACGGTGAGGATGATGATGAGTGTAAACGTGTGACAGCCACAAGTGAAGGGTTGCCTTGGCGACAGGCGGTGACTCATCCCGGCGGTCCTGCGGCGTGTTGCGCCCCGCCGCCCGCAGCATCTCCTCGCCTCCCGACCTGCGTTAGATTCACGCGGCTTTCATTTTAAACCAGCTCTGAGTTTGGTGACAGACTGTAAACAGAGAGAGGATTTGAGTTAAAACCTTTACTTCAGTGAGATCATTTCTAATGTTGATTTATCTCTACAGGAGGAACGATGTTGTCACTACTGAAACTGTCCACCGGAGGGGTGGTGGTGCTGCTGGCCTCTCTCCTCCAGACTCTACCCGTGCACGGGGCTTCTGTACGGCAGCACCGGCTGCGGGGTGGGGACCAGGGTGGCTTTCTGGCTCCCAGCTCTGACATGCTGAAAGCCCTGGAGTACATCGAAAGCTTGAAGCAGAGAGCTGATGGACCAGAGAATCCTACCGGAGACTACGATGAGGTGGACAAGTTCCGCTTTCTGGTGCAGCTTGCCTCCTTACAGGACGAGAACACACCCAACCGTGAGGACAGCGGCCGCTGGCCCGACAATAAAGTGCCACAATGGGCTCGATCATTGCTCAGGATGCTGGAACAGGCAGGAGAGAGCACAGATGCCCAACCCGCAGCCGAGCGGCACCTGCACAAGAGCAGACGCCCTGCAGCGGATGCGGAGAGCCCTGCTGCTGCTGACTACGGTGGCTTTGTGAAGCCACACAAGAAGTATCCTCTGATGTTTGAGGATGAGGAGAACAGAGACAACAAGCGTGCGACGGAGGATCTGGATGAGCAGTACACCCCTCAGAGTCTCGCCAACATGAGGTCCATATTCGAAGAGCTCAGTAAACTGTCTGCTGCACAGAACCAGAAGAGAGAGAATCAGCAGGAGGAAGATGGTGAGGATGATGATGAGCAGTACAGGGTCAAAAATCTGGCTTACGAGGATGTGACTGGAGGAGAAGAATGGGTGCCATTAGAGGAGCAGATGGAAACAGAAGAGGTGGTTAAAGGAAGCCGTGAAGAATATGAACGAGGACTGCCTGATAATGGAGAGCAGAGTGAGGGCTTAGAGAGAAGAAACAGCCCTGCTGATGAGGATGAAGAGAATCCAGACGATGACACAAAACTGGTGGATTATTACCTGCTGAAGGTCCTGGAGATGACAGACCAAGCACAAAAACGAGATCTGATGGAGGGCAGGAGGCGGCTTCTATCACGACCCTCTCTGATCGACCCTCGTGGCATCAAACAGCTGCTGTCTGCTCTGTCAACGAAGCTCCAGGTGCCTCCAGAAGACCTGGTGGGGATGCTGTTTATGGAGGAAACCAGAAAACAGCAGCGTCTTCCTGAGGCTCCGCCGGCTAGAAATCCCAGCCAGCCTCACTACAGGAGTCGGGTTATCAAATATTACAACGGTCGACAACCAGAGGTCATGCTCACCAACATTCCTCCTGATGTCAAGACTGAAGATATCTTAAAAATACTAGGGTTAAGAAATCTGGCCAACAAAAATACCAAATTATCTTATCTAAAGCAAAGACCATATAAAACAGCCATTTCAAAATACTTCAACCCAAATGGAAGGCGGGGCAGCTTGTTTTTGTCTGAGCTCAACAAAGCTCCTAGCAAAAGAAAAGATGACTTTGATGATGATGATGCAGTAGATGAAGAGTCTACTTTCCTCGCAGCCAAAATGCTAACAGAGTACCCTGACACCAGCGATCGAAAAAGAGCCATCGATTCCACAGCAAACGGACAGCTGCCATACCAGTTATATGAGGAGGCCATGAAGGATTTCTTTGATCAGGTTGATACTGGGAAAAGTGCTCCTGCCAAAAGAGACACCCAGGGGAAAGAGGAGGCGGAGGCGCCCCCAAAACCGCCCGCCCACGATTCAGCTCTTGAGCCCCCTGAACAAACACCTCCAGCACCTGGAACAGAAGAGGACAAAGAGCATCATGGGAAAATGGCTGCAGGAATGTGAGGGTTCTAAGCTGTTATTTGTTCCACACCCATATTTTGATCAGTCCAAACATTGACTTCTTGACCTTTTGATGTGGTTGCCGTGGCTTTCTGAACTGTCCAATCGCAAACTGCTTGTAAGATCATCTAACTAGCCAATCCTGCTGCAGAAGGACTCGTCATAATATGGGTGGGAACAATAACACTTACTCACGGCACACACCTATATCTCCTTAAAAGTAATTCAAAAATGAAACCAATGTTTAAAGTGCTTTAGTTTTCATGGAGTTCTATATGATGTAAATATACATGTGTGTTACATCAGTGTGTGGGAGTTCCTGTGTATTTTACCTGTTTATGAATTGGTGACTCTTGAAATGTTTAAAGAACGTTCTGGTTTAGTTGTAGGACTCCTTTGCTGCAATCTTACAAGCTGTTTCATTATCAGACTAATACAGGTGGATGTGATTCTCATTTCTACATCATTTTGTACGTGATCTGAAGCGTCAGAAGATAAACGTGAATAAAGCATTACTGTATTACTGTTCCTCTCCCTGTATTGTGCTGCTGTATTACACACAGCAGTGTGGTGTGATAGCCAAGACACATCCATCAGAATACACAATAAAGATAAAAACAGAATAATTCTTTTATAACAAGAAACGTTAAATAGTTTGTTTTTAATTATTTAAAAAAATAGTATTATTGAATACCATTGAATATTAAACTTTAAATGAACAGAAAGACAGAGATCAGTCACTGAAAAATGAACAGATCTTACAGTCACTTCCTCGTGAATCAGTTCAGCAGCAGTCAGACTTACAGACGAAATATCAAAACCATCTTTAATAAGACAACATCCACAAAGTGTTCTTACAAAGCAGCGTTACCATTCCTTCAAAGACATCATTCAAACGTCTCCTGAGACGCGCAACACGTTCCCTCACATGAAAAGGCACTTAAATAAAGCAAAGTTAAGGTTATTGCAAATATACGTTATATAAATGTTTTAGTGAAAACTGTGGCACACTGGACTTATCACTTACCATTTAGCATCAAAGCTACTGCTACTTGAAAACAAAATATACCCAAATTTAATATGATTTAAAGGTTTTGCTTGAACCCTGGTTCATTTGTATTTAAATTGAACACAATGAGGAAAGATGTTTTCACAGTGCTGGAAAAATAAATAAAAATTCATATGCAGCCCTCATGTAACTTCTTACGATGAAATACTGTGTCCTGCGTGAAGAACACAGTCACACAGAGACAGACGCTGTGCTTTACGTCTGCTGTCGTCAGAAGGCCGGTTTGCTCATGTATTCTTCTATCGTCTGAAAGACAAAAAACAACACAAAGCTAAAGGTCAGTTTCGTCTTCAGACCAGTAACACTTGATGAAGGTGATGTTTCTAACTGAGGACCAGTAAATGGGCTGCAGGTCATTTTCAGGCTGGAAGCCCGAGACATCAGCTGAGAAGCAGCATTGACACAGGCCTGATGCTCTGAACTCATGCTAATGAGTAAAGGCTGTAAAATAACAGCTGTTCTCATGGCTGAGTTACATGTGATGTGATGTCATGTGATGAGATCAGATCACGCTCTGTAACTGTGATCATTTATCATTTCCACCTCTGAAGAAAATGAGGTTCATAAGTTAGATTAACAGGACGACAGCAAAGGTCAGGGGTCATAAAAAATGTTTCGCTGGAAGGAACTGTAAGCAGCTTTGGACAATAACATCTGGAGATGTATAAATATTTATGAACTAAATTGAATAAATAAATGCTAAAACAATAATAAAAAAAGGGCTAATACAGTTTTTAAAACAGCTTTGTTGCAAATTTGGGGACAGGACTCGAAAACCTCAGCTGTCTAATGATGGTGCCTAGGGAGACAGCCCACAGAGATTTGAGACGGCTGTATCTTTATTCCACGATTTGGACACAATTTTGAGTTTCTGACAAGAATGAGGGTGAGAACTTGCCTCCTGCAGCAGGTCTGACGCTTCCACACATTTAGCTACAGACTGTTTGGATGTCTCCTGCACCTCTCCGCCCATCAGAAACTCATCCAGAATGAAATAGGCCTTCTCAAAGTTAAAGATGATGTCCAGTTCACACACCTGCAGGTGAGACCAGCACATTAACCATTTACCTATAAATGTACTAATGAATGTGAACTGTTGTTGCCGAGGTGATAAATGAAGACTGTACTGTTTGGCTGTACTTACATTGCCAAAGTATTTGTCCAGCAGCTCCACATATCGGTGCAGAATCTCCAAAGCCAGCAGTTCATTGTCCTGGTTCTCCAAAGCACAGCAGAAATACAAACTGGCGTATCTACACAGAGAGAAACACACGGTTAATGACAGCGAGAAATGAATGTATTCAATGATAAATCACAGCTGCAATGAACAGTCTGTGAGTATGACAGTCTGAGGGACTTACAGGAGACTCTGCTGTGACATATCAAAGCCTTCAAGAGTTAAGTAACAAAAAACTAGTTTTATTTACACACATAACGATTCTTAGATGCCCTTAAAAAACATTTTTCAGTTTTTTTTATTTAGTACAAAATCTAGTTGAGTCAGTTTAGGTTTAGTTTTTCAGTCTTAAATCAAGTTTAATAATTACACGGAGAAACAGAGATGAATGGCACATATACAGATCAGATAAGGCAGTCTGTGGGCGGAGTCTCTGCTGCTGATAGAGGCTCGTTGTTTGTGAAGCCAGCGCTGGAAACAAGGAGTGTTTACACAGAGCCTGACATCACTAATGACTTCAGTAACAGCAGGAGAACTGAACTGATTTGGGTACAAACAACACTAGGGCTTTGTAAACTTCTGCATGTGGCCTTCATAAATCAGACAACATACGATCTTGAATGCTGACTAACAAGTCTGAGGGAATTTTGTTTACTCTCAGCATATATGAAACCTGAACAGGTGATTTAGTGATATAGTAGCAGAATCAGATAAGTGATGAATGTGTTCCATGCAGGAGCAGACAGCTCCAATCATTATTAAATCATTAAATCTAAATCTCCGGTAAGGAGGGGTGCTGAGGAATGAACCGTCATGTTCTTGTTCATTTTAACAAAAGTAATTCCAGCTTTAATCACATTTCCCTCTGACCTGAGTTTACCTCTCACCTCTTATACACAACCTTCAGGTCCCTCCAGTGCAGGAAGTTACACGTGCGTGGTTTCCGTGACAACACCACAGTGGTCATGTCCTTCACGATCTTCTTCCTCTCTCTCTCTGGGAGGGGCAGGAACCATTTCTGCAGCCGCAGCTTTCCCTGACGACTGAACATCAGCAGAAAATGCATCTATCCGACAGAAACAGGAAGCCAAATTTTAATCAGACGGTTAATGAGAACAATTTTGAAGCGTTTCTTAACGCTCTTAATGATCCAGGCTGGCAACCCAAAGCTTGTAGGTTCAAACCTCAGAGGTGATGAGGTCACAACAGAGCAGAAACCAGGAGATATGAAAATGCTTTATAAGCATTTATTACATCTATGCATTTGTCAGAGACTTTTATCCAAAGCAATTTACAGTACATTCAAGTTTTAATTTTTGTTTTCAATTTAATTTGTTTAATTTGTTATTCACATACAGCTTACATGTTATAATATTCATCACATACCATTTCTCATTAATGAATGTTATTACTTGTGATGAATCTGTCATTTTAATCAAATGTGTGTATTATTTTATCTCAATATGCAAATATTTTAAATATTACTGAATATTACTGATTATGTAAATGTTTTGTAATGTGACGTACTGATTCATCACAACCCTTTAACAGCGTTTACAAAAACTTGAATATACAGAGAATCAAAAAGCTTGAAAAGCTAGTGTTGTTAGCTAAATTATTCCAGTTCATTATAGTACTATTCATAGCACTGAATCATGAACCAGTTCACACGCTTCACACCCGGGCCTGTCCCGTCCAGTTCACCCGGATCGAGTCACTTAACTCGGACCTCACAGACGTTCATACACACGTAGATGTGGATGTGATGACGAGGCAAACGAACCTGTTAGATACCTGTTCACCTGTTAGATACCTGTTCACCTGTTAGATACCTGTTCACCTGTTCACCTGTTAGATACCTGTTCACCTGTTCACCTGTTAGATACCTGTTCACC
>JBAJNP010001213.1:28502-66350 GCA_036877545.1 Yasuhikotakia modesta
ACCCTCGTGGCATCAAACAGCTGCTGTCTGCTCTGTCAACGAAGCTCCAGGTGCCTCCAGAAGACCTGGTGGGGATGCTGTTTATGGAGGAAACCAGAAAACAACAGCGTCTTCCTGAGGCTCCGCCGGCTAGAAATCCCAGCCAGCCTCAGTACAGGAGTCGGGTTATCAAATATTACAACGGTCGACAACCAGAGGTCACGCTCAGCAACATTCCTCCTGATGTCAAGACTGAAGATATCTTAAAAATACTAGGGTTAGGAAATCTGGCCAACAAAAATGCTAAATTCTCCTTCCTAAAGCAAAGACCATATAAAACAGCCATTTCAAAATACTTCAACCCAAATGGAAGGCGGGGCAGCTTGTTTTTGTCTGAGCTCAACAAAGCTCCCAGCAAAAGAAAAGACGACTATGATGATGATGATGCAGTAGATGAAGATGAAGAGTCCACCTTCCTCGCAGCCAAAATGCTAACAGAGTACCCTGACACCAGCGATCGCAAAAGAGCCATCGATTCCACAGCAAACGGGCAGCTGCCGTACCAGTTATACGAGGAGGCCATGAAAGATTTCTTTGATCAGGTTGATACTGGGAAAAGCCCTCCTGCCAAAAGAGACACCCAGGGGAAAGAGGAGACGCCCCAAAAACCGCCGGCCCACGACTCGTCTCTGGAGCCCCCTGAACAAACACCTCCTGCACCTGCAACAGAAGAAGAGAAAGAGCATCATGTGAAACCAGCTGCAGGAATGTGAGGGGTCCGATCCGTTATGCTTTCCACACCCATATTCTGATCAGTCCAGCCTTTGACCTCTTGCCCCTCTGATGCGGTTGCCATGGCTTCATGAGCGACTTCTGAACTGTCCGATCGGAAGATGATCTGGGTACCAAAAATGCTGCAGCAGAGACTCATCAGAATGTGGGTGGAGGAATAAATAACAGTATCTCACCTTTATCTCCTTAAGTCATTTAAAAAAGTACCAATGTTAAAAGTGCTTTAGTTTCCATGGAAATCAATATATGATGTAAATATATATGTGTTACGAGTGCATTCATTTGTTGTTTATGAACTGGTGATACTCAAAATGTTCCCTGGTTCCTTTTGTTAGTATCACAAGAATGTCCCTATCTAGTCGCAAGACTTCTTTGCTGCATATTAAACTTCTAAAGGTAAATGTTACTCATTTCTACATCATTTTGTACGTGTTGAAGTGTGAGAACAGAAACATGAATAAAGCATTACTGTATTATTTTTCCTCTCGCTGTATTGTGTCTTATTACACAGAGCTGTGTACATTTCAAAAACACAGACCTCAAACTTACCTGTGCTGATCTCATCTTATATTAGTGATGACTGACATCACAAAAAAAACAAAATAAACTGACACAGAAATGAGTTTCTGGTTGTGAGAAGAAATCTCAGGTCATTTCGGGGCTCAGGACAGCAGCAGTCACACAGAGACAAACACCATAAAATATCAAACACATCTTTAATAAAACAACATCAACATTAACATCAATGTGTCCTTACAAAACGTGTTATGATTCCTTACTGAAATATTCTCATCTAACGTCTCCTGAGACATAAATCATGTGGATCTCATGAAAGGCACTTCAATAAAACAAACCTTAGGGTCCCTGCGTTTATACCATCATTATATAAAAGATTCCCTGGTGTAAAAGTCAGTATGTATCTATGGTTGTGTGAATGAACGCACTACAGTTATCAAGTGAAATTTAGCATCACAGTTTATTTTACCATAAGTTAAAAAATCCTGTTTTTCATTATTCAAAATTCTGCCTGAACCATGATTCAGTATAAAGATATTTATCTGTGCTGAAAACAATAAATAAAGTTTTATGTAATCTTCATGTGTAAAGTGTGAGCAGACGTGAGCTGACTGAGGGACAGACCCACACAGCATCTCATCAGAACGCTGGTTTACTCATGTATTCCTCCATCGTCTGAAAACACAAACAGAAATTCACTTTATTTATGGAATCTGAACAGACTGTAAGACACTGTAATAATGAAATGACTGTCAGGTGTGTGGAAAACATGATCAGATCAGGTGATAAGAACAAGCACACTGTCAAACTAGCTCTCTTCATTTCTCTCTCGTCTTAGAATCGATGATGTTTCTGAAGCTGATGGCGAGAGTGAGGCTCTATAACTGAAGATGGCCAATTAAAAAACAATAAATGTTTTAATAACAGAGAAATCTTTAACACACACCAGTTCCATACTGCTGATCAAAAGTCATTCAGTTTTCAAATGTATTAAAATGACCTTTAACTCAATATGTTTGTGTTGTTTCCTTCATCAGATGAGATATATGCATGTATGCATCCATCCATCAGTACCTGAGATTACTTGTGAAGGTCATGGGTTTGATTAAACGCACTCATAAAAATGAATAGCTGGAAAGCATTTCAAATTTATATTAAAGAAAAACCTTTTGGTTTGCAGCTTTTAAGACGACTGAAATAGTGTCCAGAAAGAAATCTGATATCTGTAGGTTTCCTCCACGATCTGAGCAGAACTTGTTGAGGTCACATTAGCTGATAAGAGTCTCACCTCCTGCAGCATGTCTGATGCTTCCACACATTTAGCGATAGACTGTTTGGATGTCTCCTGCACCTCTCCACCCATCAGAAACTCATCCAGAATGAAATAGGCCTTCTCAAAGTTAAAGATGATGTCAAGTTCACACACCTGCAGGTGAGGCAAGGAGACAATCGCCAAATTACTGACAGACAAAATCATTGCTCAGATCAAATGCAGATTTTGTGTGAAGCACTTCTTTATTTCTCGCATTTTTTGGAGGTGATAAATGAAAACACTGGCTGTACTTACATTGCCAAAGTATTTGTCCAGTAGCTCCACATATCGGTGCAGAATCTCCAAAGCCAGCAGTTCATTATCCTGGTTGTCCAAACCACAGCAGAAGTACAAACTGGCGTATCTACACAGACAAACATGAAGTTCTAAACACTGTTCTGCTTTGCTTTACAATACGTTTCTACACTAGTGTACATGTACATCTGTAGCAGAAGGTTTCTTTCAGCGCTGGCATGTGGTAATTGTGAATCGGACACCATGAGCTCCTGCAGGCTGGTCACCTCACGCAGATTTATGAGCAAACAAACAAACATCTGTAGTGCCACTTCATTCACATACTCTCACCTCTTATACACAATCTTCAGGTCTCTCCAGTGCAGGAAGTTACACATGCGTGGTTTGCGTGACAACACCATAGTGGTCATGTCCTTCACAATCTTCTTCCTCTCTCTCTCTGGGAGGGGCAGGAACCATTTCTGCAGGCGTAACTTCCCCTGGTGACTGAACAGCAGCAGGAAATGCATCTGTCAGAGAGAAACAACACACACATTTAACTTGAATGATGAATGATAACAAGTCAGCCTTCACCTTGTGGGGTGGGTGTGGCTTAGTGTTAATCCAGGTTGGCAACCCAACCTTTGGAGGATCAAACCTCAGAGATAATGAGGTAACACCCTTGTGTCCTGGGAACAGAATCCAGGAGCGGCATCCCTGTATGTTACAAATGCAACATAAACGCAACATAAACGTTGCTGGTTAAAAGTCTCTTCACACGCTGGATAACAATCACTAGGTAAAGTAAATATATTTATATTAATCTTCTGCGGAGAGTGCAGGACCTTAAAATGTTCATCTAATAATGGCTGAATACAATGACAGGATGTCCTGCTTGTATTTATTCTTGTGTTGGAGAAGGACAGGATCTGTTGCTTTAAAGAGCTAGCGCTAGGCTTGCTAACCAAATGCCTCTCTAAAAACATCTACCCTGACACACACATACACACACAACCCGTTTGTTTAGACACAACACATGTAAACCACGCGTGTGATGTTGCTCTCAGACACACAGGCAGATAAACACCAGGTGGGGATGAAGGTTTCACACGCTTCCTCACTTAAGCTCTCATGAGGTGCAACAGCTGAGGAAAAAACAAGGAAACAGAAGTTCGGATCTCGCCTCCGTTATTGTGCTGCAGAGCCTGAGAACTTATATATGGCCACAATCCTCACAGACCTTCATATTCACACATATTCTCTCCATCATTCACACATAAATCTCCTGTCAACCTTCACTAAAAGCAACTTTAATTTACTGTAAATACATTTATAATAAATACATTGAGTTTATAAGTCAAATGCTAAACTAAAACATAATATACTTATATTGATAACATAACATAATATTAAACATTAACACACAGTTGTCGTGTAATAGTGAGGGATTGATCGACTGCATTCACCCATTTAAACATTAACCAGAGAAATGAAGTTTCAGCACCTGATAAACTAGTTCATCCGGTCTCTCCTGAACCAGAACTTTACTATCCAGACTGATAAAGTAACTAAACTAACGTGAAGCAAATACACGCCGTTTATCAGGTACATCAGGTGACCACAGGGAAACGAAACCGTGACTTTAATACTCTCTCAAACTCTCCTGAATGACACTCGTTTGCACAAACACACAGCAGCGTTTAAACAGTTAGTTAAATAAAAACTTTAGTTAGTTAGTGGAAAGTTTCGGGAGCGCTCATGCGCCGACAGGTGCACGTGCACGCGCACTACCTGCCCAGGTTAGTTAGAAATGCCACCGAGCAAACGAGGGATTTAAAGGTGCTTCAAAGCGTCATAACACAATATTGTGTGTAACTCACCATCTTGAAGCAGGAGATACGGACACAGGACAGAAATCTCCCAGATTTTCACTCACTTCCCGGCTGGACAGCTGGAGTCATCGCCGACTGCGGGGCAGGCAGAGCTGCGCATGCGCGGACGACGCAGCCCCGTACCGCCTCTATCTGAGCTCTGATTGGACGAAGCGCTACACCTGCGCTGACGCAGCGCTATACGTTTCCTCAACGTTTGTGAAACGTTGCACACATGAACGTCTGCGTTGTGTAAATATAACAGGAGTCAATACATTATCATGCACTTCCCTTATATTGCATTATAATATTTTATAACACATTATAGTATTTACTTAAAATATATGTTGCAATAATAAGATAGCAGTTGCAATATTTTACATTAGAAATGAAAGAATTAATATACAAATAAATGCATACATTCATTAAAGTACATACAGTACAGTACATTATTATTATTAATAGGTATTATCAATGCTTTTTCATCAAATGAAATGATTAAAGATGTTTCATTCATGAGGAGGTACTAAAGCACTAAGATTTACCTGCAGATTATGATTTAAGATGTTTCATTCATGAGGAGGTACTAAAGCACTAAGATTTACCTGCAGATTATGATTTAAGATGTTTCATTCATGAGGAGGTACTAAAGTCATCAGCAGCTTCTATGAAACTGAGACTAACAGGTTACCTTTCACTCTGCTGTTGCCAAGCAACAGGTGACACAGAATAGACATTCATTTCCCCATTAAACAATATCTGATGCAGGAACGACTGTGACCTTAAACTAAAGACTCGTTATGTGTCCCTCAGTTTCTGTGTGTGTGTGTGTGTGTTCTCTTCACAGCAGGTTGTAATGAGAGTTTTGGATGAAATAAATTCACGCCAGGTATTGTTTATTTAATAATTCATTGAGAGAACATGCTGACTTTTGCTGTTCATTGAATTTAACACAGTAATTATGACTTCATTTGGTTTAATGAATATAAAGCACCATTGATTATAAAGCAGCAGTTGCCACGGCAATGCCTCAGCTTCATCAGATGATGCGTCTGGTCTCTGTCACACTGTTTTTCTCAGTGGTACTCTTAGATACTACCAGGTAAATTTCAGCGTTTCTCTTACCTATCCCTGCCTGGCGTCCTCAAGCTTATAATCAGGTTTATTTCTGGTTAGTCACAAGTACACACTGTTGATACAGATGCTCTGATGTTTAACTAGGGAGAACTAACTAATGTTGTGGCTCTTTTTATGAAACCTATAAAGCTGAAAAGTTCAAAGTTTACCGTTTTTCTGCTCTGCCCATTCATAAAAACAATCAGATTTGTTTTGATCCCAGCACACACATCAGTCAGGCACACACAGTAATGGCATTTTCAACATTTAATAGCAGGAAATTAAAGACTGTGACGTACTCAGTAATTCTATGAGTCATTTCACGAACCTCAAGAGCTGCAGCCACCCGAGACACGAGACGTTTGCTTTCATTTAACAGAGAACAGAATTATGGTGACATTCAGCATCCGACTGGCCTGTGTTTGATGTTACCAAGGAAACCACAATTGCATTAGCAAGAAATGACAAGCAGTTCAATATCAACATTTTTTATTTAATTTTTTTGTCTTGTTCTGTATTGTTGGGGGGTTTTAATAATTCTGCCTTTCGTACAGTACTGAAAAAAACAACAACATGTGCAGTGCATTCACATTTCCAGAGGGATTCTCGTCGTTTGATCTCTACGAGGGGAAAACGGTGAAGAGACTGAAGCTGGGTCCATTCAGAGCTGAGTGGAAGTGAGCTAATAAAAAAATTGTCTACAACATAACACACATAATGAGCTTCTTGTGTCCTGATTATTTTCTGATTGAATGCATCTTGTTTGCGCTTTTAAATGAGATCATCTTTCCAGAGTTCATCGTTTAAAAGAAACTTCCCAGTTCATGTAAAGAGCCAGAATCTCTCGCTCATCTCGAGACAATCCACTACGCGACATACGTGTAGACTTTCCGATCCTCTGGCGTCCGAGCCAAATATTCTCTTTCTATAAGTCCTTCAATGCGCTTTTTAATGACCACGGGGCTGGGCAGAAACCGGGCCCTCAGCTGCTGGGTCACCTGTCAGGAGACAAGCAATCAGAAGACAGATATAAAATTCACACTTCAGGATTTTGCAAGGCAGCTTGTAACTATTTGCTTATAAAAGCTCTTTGAGGGTTTGATGATGGATGTTGGGTGTTTGTTGAAGCACACGCTCACCTCAGCTACCAGAACATTGTGCTGCATCTTCTTCCTGGATTTCATGATGCGTACAATCGCCGCCTCGATCTCGTGCTTCCTGTCGTCATCCACCTTCTGCCGCGTCTCCTTCCGCTCGGGGTCCGACTCGCCCTGCTTAGCAGCGACTGCAGGAGACAGAAACAGATTTTAGGGACAATATTAGTGTATTTATACCCTGCCTATTATGCCCTGCCTAATGCAAACTGTTTTAGAAAATTATGAGAAAGAAAAACTAACACCATCTGCAACAAATCATCATCTGGTTTCATGAGCGTTTATAATCCAAGCATGATTCCTTCAGTTGATCAGCAGTCAACAGTGCACTCTAGTGGCAGCAATACCTGTTTGTATTTTGACTCTGTGCAGTTTGGAGGTAAACTGGTCGTTGACTGTAAACTCGTGGCCACTTTCCATCTCTTTGCTCTTGGGCTCTTTGGTGAGAACCCGCTGGGTGGGTTTCCCACAGGCTAGAGACTGCAGGGCCCGGACCAACTCCCGCTCAGGGATGTCTGTCTCCTGCTGGATCTCCTGAAGATCAGAGGTCAGCAACAGCCAAGGTTATTTTAAAGCTTCATTGGAAAGCCTGCGTGAGGTACTGTGCGAGTTGTGGTGTGTGAGGTGTGTGTGGTGTGAGGTATGGTGTGTGGCGTGAGGCTGGAACAGCAGAAGAGCTGCTGTACCTCAAAGGTGAACTTCTCTCTGTTGTTGAAGAGCATGAGGATGGTCATCTGGAAGGTGGAGACCTGCAGGATGTGCTTCCGTGTGTTTGAGCCCGTTAACAAAGCCCCTCCCACACCAACATCTGATCCGTCCTCCTGCAGAGAGAAGATCTTTATAGCTTATAATTCATCCATCCATTCACCAGCCTTTCCTAAAATGCTGCTTCATGATTCCATAGAAGAACAATTTTTGTCTGTATGGTTCCTCAAAGAACCTTGAATTTCTGTTTGTTTGTACCTTCTTGATGGAGCCATAGAAGGTGGCGTTGAGGTCTGCAGAGCCCATGTGATGCTGCAGGGTCAGCTGTCTGCCGCTGTGCTTCGCCAAATAAAACCTACAGAATTAAGCTCATGTGAAACAAAACCAAAACACATCTGCCTCACTACACTCATTCAACAACACCAAATAAAGTTGAAGAATTTGATAGCATTATCATGTAGTTTTAGAACATGACACGTGAGGGGCTTCCAGTTTGCTGTACCTTCTGAAGACCTCAAAGGCGTGGCGGGGTGATGGTGGGATGTTGCATTTGGGCGTGGCTGACTGCGTGGGCCAATAACCTGTGGTCAGAACTCTCACCGTGAGATCGACACCACATAGAGTCACCTGCAACAGACATTACAGGCCTGATGTGACTGTGTGATTCTATGTGATTCTGAAAGGCTTGATTGAGAAGCACATGTTTGTGTACCTGTGATGTCTGCAAGTGGTGACGAAACTCATCCATCGTGGTATTTGAGATGCTCATGTCTCTGAACATGCCCTCTAGCTTAGAGGTGAACTGACAGCCACACTCCGTCTGAGAGAGAGAGAGAGAGAGAGAGAGAGAGAGAGAAGGTCATGGAGACATGTGGTGAAGGTATAGAGGAATGAGAGTCAAGGCAGTAGTGTAAGACGTGATGTCCACCTTTAGTTTGGAGATCATGTTTTTCTCGGAGTCATCTGAGACGCTCTTGTTGGTGAGGAGTCTTCTGGCCAGGTGCTGTTTGTAGTAACGTTCAAACACGTCTTTCTCCTGCATGAATCTGAAGAGCACCATGGCTTTATCCAGGATAGACTCCACCTCCTGTTCTGTCAGCTGAACACAAACACAATCAGTTGTGACTGTTTGTATGACATTCTTCTTCTTGACTCAATATTTCACTTCCATCCTTTTTGTGTCAGCATATCATCTCTTACCCCCTTCACTCCTTTCTTGAGTTTGTCGTCAATGAAGAGCGAGAGGTACTCGGGCGATCTGGAGTTGAGGTTGAGGAAATACTCAAAGTCTCCAGCAATGGTCTGTTTAAAGAGCCGGTCTTCGCTGAAGGACTCCAGCAGGAATCGGTCGAAGCGCGACTTCAGGTCCAACAAACCCTGAGCAAGTCACACAGAAACTTTTGTTTTTGCTGGTTTCTTTTCTGATAGCAATCACTAAAGTGCTCTAAATGCATGTATATGTCTTCTGTGAAAGGTGTTGTCATGTAGTGTTTGTCTGCTGATCGCTAAAGCACAACAAAACCTGTCTGTGTTGGAGCTACACTCTGCAGTGCTGGACTGCTTTCAGGTACCTGGATGTAGTCGACAGGGTTTTTGCCCTCTCCCTCTTCTGACACCAGTGCTTTGCCCTGTTCTCTCAGATACCAGCTCATGCACTCACACATTGTCTTCAGCCCGTTCGGGACACGACCGAACAGTTTATACATGCAGGCCAGGTCTGAAAGAGAGGGAGAAAGAGATGTGAAAAAGACAAACATCAAAAGAATGAGTGAACCTCTCATCCATACTGGACAGATTCATTAAACGGGTCAGTATTTATTTCCTACATTAACGCACACCTTCTGTTTTGCCGTTTTTGAGCATGTGGACGAGCCCAGAGTTCTCCATCTCCACGATGGTCTTCATATGTTTGGAGATGAGCTCTCTCTCCACCACCTTCACGATGGGCTCCTCTGTGGATTTGTCCAGGCAATGCATCACTCGCTCAATCTCTTCGTTTATCCGAGCCTCCACTTTCTTAATGTAGACACTGGCACTGTTCTCGGCCAGGAACTTTTGACTTTCCATCTACAGAGAGAGAAAGACAGAGAGATAGAGAGCGAGAGAGGGAAGAGAGAGACAAAGGCTTCAGAAACTATCCAGGAGTGCAGCTCAAAACAAAACAGATAATGAATCTGGAAAAAAACACTGTGTTATTCTAAATGGATAATGTTTTTATAATAAACGTTGTCAGTGACATGAAACTCACATTACAGTTGTAATGTTATGTTGAGCTGCATAATGTAATGATGTAATGTAAGTCACAGTCACACAGATGATGGAGGTGACAGTGAAATGTTTGTCTGGGTGTGACGTCACCCACCTGGAAGAACTCCGCTGACATGTTGAGGAAAGGGATTTCAAAATCTTCCTCGTAAACAGACCGACCCTCTAACCCCAAAACCATCAGCATCTGACAGGCGTTCCTGATGGCCCCCCTGCCCAAAACATCAAACACATGAGAAGATGTGCTGTAGAAATATACAATAGACAGGCAGACAGACAGACCTGTCCACCACCTCCCCCCTGCGTTCTCGAGCGATCATGTCCAGCAGAGTCTGTCTGAGGTGGTCTCTGATGCAGCCGTATCGCACCACTTGATCTCTGAAGATGATCAAGCCAAGATTATAAACGTTCTCCACGTTATTCTGCTGAACGTACACGCGATCCTACAGAGCCAGAGAGACAAACATTAGCATTAAAAATAATAGTGATAAAAATATCTACATTGTAAAATACAGAAAAGGTTTTGATCTCACCATGTACATCAGGATATCTCTGATCATTACCATGGCCGTCTGGTGATCGTTCCACGCTTGGTTTAACGTTTGCAGGAAGTTGTTATTTAACGAGTGCAGGACATCTTCCCGTACCTGGAAACAGATCAAAACAAAACACAGCTATTACTGGCCAGAGGGCAGCTTAGGCACAAGGTCATCCACCTGAGAACAAACAACCGGATGATAAACCACCATCTGTTTCACCTCCAGAACATCATGAGATCATTACCACAACCAGCAGTGAGATAAACCCCAGAGATTTCATCACCGCTGCATCTATATTCGCTCAAGTCCCACATCGTCACCGTGAGATACATACAAACAAAAACAATCACCGTCGGACACAGCTATATTTTAAACATGGAAATATCAATTATAAATGATTTAGCAATGCAGAGTATTATTATTGTAATTCAGTTCCAAAACATTCTGTGTTACAGTGATTTTATGAAGGTTCATGAACGTTGCTTTATAAAATGTCTCCAGCAATGATAACCGTCAACAATGTTCAGTAAATAGTTACATTTATTAGTCATAACAATCACAATAAACAATTAATCTGACATGCAATTTATTAGCTTCGCTCTAGACTGTTAGCGGTTACCAAGCAACTTTAACAACGTCTTTTTGGCTCATGCAATCAGATTAGGGAGATGAAAATATCTGTGCGCTGTGAAGTTTAACGTAGCTGTGAAAGCCTGTGTGTTTCCTTCAGACCAGACCCTCCTAAACTGCTCTGCGATGAAGAGTGAAACTGCAGCTCATACTTTGTTGATGAGATGTTCGGTGACCACCTCCCTCAAGCCGGTGTAGAGCTTCTCTCCATGTTTGTGGAGCACCATGGTGTATGCGTTCCTGTAGAGCTCCTCAAAGCTCAGCCCGCTGTTGTTCTTCCTCTGGATCTCCTGGATGGCGTTCTTCAGAAGATCCCAGATGTTGTTGACATACTTCTCATCCATGGTCATCTACAAAACCAAAGAAACAATTCAACTAAACTTTTGGTTTGTAGGTCTATATACATAAACGCCTGTCTGAAGAATTGACCAATCAGAATCAAGAAACCAAGAGAGACATGTAGTAATGCGATCTAACAAATACTGTTTTCACAGACGTTATGCGTTTCAAATGTTTTGCACAAATCTAAGTCATGTGACAACAGGAGGCAAAGTTTTATCTAACTGCTCATTTCAGGACTGCGAAACATCATTACAACCTTCTAACAGTGTTTAATAGTTGAATTCATCACAGGCTGCTCTTTATCACCAACCCTTGGCAGATACTGGAGGAAAGAAACATTGATTTCTCTTTACGATCAAACCTAAGACCCAACTCCTTATAGCTACAAGTGACTCAGCGGTACTAATCGCACAATAAACACGTCTGGCTGCCATTTCACAGATGATGATGTGTGTAAATTACATTTCTCAAAAGCTGAGACTAAATATGCATGTCAAAACTTTACACTCCGGCTGAGTTCGAGTCATGAGATGCAGCTAATGAAGATGCATGACTCTGCGTCGCTAAATGTGCCGCAGACAGGGTCAAACACAGACACCTGACAGCTCCTGTCTGTCATCAGATTAAATGAACAAACTGCATGTGTGAACAGTTGGTTTACTTTGTGGGAGCTAAACAGGGTGTAGTTTATGAGCAAACACAAATAAATGTGTTACGCTTTATGATCAAATAACTCAACACTGTTAAGAAGGGATATAGACTCATGAGGTAATAATCACAGGTGAGCCACAGGTGTGTTCTCACAGATAATGCCAAAAATTAATTTATTTCTGCTTTCATAACTGTGATTTTTATAGAAAAAAGAACAACTTTGGTAGAATGTGAACTGAAAAGAACCAGTTTTTCAATGAACAGAAATCCCTGCAGCAAAAACAGGAGTGACCACACACACACACACACACACACACACCAGAGTTATTTCATATACCTGACAGGGTTCACAGATGCAGTTACAGGTGCAATAACACTGATGTCATGAGGTCACAGGTGTGTGTTTACAGAAAAATTTACCACGGCTTCAAACGTGACACAACACAACAGTTCTAGTCTTTAAGTCTATTATATAAACAAGTCTACAACTAGGTCTTTAACTGGGTTAAAGAGGGACGAGAAACATGTCTGCAAAATAAACCACTTGAGAAATATATTATGTTTAAACATTGCTGAAATGAGAGTTTAAGAAAGGGGGGGAGTTTATAATGCAGAGACACAATTAAGCTGTAAAAGTGCAACAGAAAGCAAATTAAGAGGCTAAACACCCACAGACTGAAAACATGGGTGTATCAGCACAGAACACATGGAAGGAGGGCGGGCGACGCTGCTAGAGATATCTAATGAAGTCCTCTGACAGGGTGAGACATGTCAGATCCCAGGAACAAAGACGGCTGCACAATCGTCACTTTATTTAATGATGTATGACGTTTGTTGAGTCATGTTGACTTTCTGACAGATGTCCGACGAATGAAAAATTAACAGAAAGGGGGTTTTCCTGAAAACTGTTAAAGAGGAAAATCTGTTGAGACGCACAACTGAAAAACAGCTTCTGGCCTGATTCATTTAAACCCCATAATCCTGCACTGACCATCATTTAATTTGTATGCAGCTAATAATAAAACAGACTACTGCAGAGACAGACGTCACACAGATGTAAAAAATGTGATTAAAAACCATTAATACAACCTGACAACAAGCCACACAACAGCAGTCATCAGAGGGCAGGTCTCAGAGGTGTAGGTTCATTTTACTTGCCCATTCAAGCAGTTTTTCACATGTTAACTTCCCCTAAACGTCTTACTGGTGCCACCATCAAAAATATTAATTTAATATAAAGTATTTACATAAAAAAGACATGCATCCAAACAGAAGGTCAACGAGTGTTAAAAATTTAAACTTTAAATACAAAAATTAGATTTGATTAAAATCATAACAAGAACAATTTGTTCTTCCACGTGTTCAACTTTTTTAATAACACAAAGTGACTGTTTTTAAAATATTTTCAATGATGAAGTAAAACACAGAAGTGATATGATGTATATTATGTAATTATTATCATATGCCAGCAGTATGTTTCAAACGGTGCTTAGCTAGCTAACAGTGTTCATGTTTGATATTTTTGTTGTTTTTTGTTTGTAAAATAAAAATGCACAAAAATCAACAAATGCACACCCAATATGTGAAGTGACAGCTGTATCCACCAGCCTAAAACTCTCTCTCTCTGACTGTGGTACCAGGTTAACAGGCTGTTTGTGTGCTTGAGTGACAAACTACACAACCCCACCACAAACATCAGACCACAAACATCAGACAAACTACACAACCCCACCACTGCTGTGACAATAAAGCACAAACATCAGGCTGACAAGACAACAACATATCAAAACACTGCAAGACAATAAGATGACAGAACTCATGCTTCCTGTACGATCTGCACTGTTATACACACTTACAGCTGAGGGAACATGTACAGTAACTGTAAATATACAGAGTACACATACACTATATAGTGAGACTCTTGTACACTTAACACACTGATTATCTCTGTATGTTCAACAGTTACAGCTCTACCCTCTTCTCTCTATTAAAAACCGACTTATAAACGTACGTATCACCTAAACACGAAAGTAATGTTCACTGCGACTGTATTGTTCTCCACAATCTTTGAAAATCTTGAAGAACAGACTCAAAACATCTAAAGCCGCTGCGGCCTGCTGCTGTGCGCGACCCCGGCCCTCGAGTGATCCCCGCGGCCGCCTGAGGCGCGCTCGTCCCGGCTCATACTCACGGGGAAGGCGCGGATCCGCATCTTGGTGTCCTTCTTGGTGCCGGGTTTGAGATTGGACATGTTTGGGTTTGGGAGCGATGCCATCAACAGATGCTAGGGCGAGTTTGCTGAGGGCAAACGCGGACAGATTTCGCCCTCGTTCCCCCCAGGTTGGAGTCCCACTACCTCACTGTCTCCACAGGGATGGCGGATGGCGAATTCTCGCGAGACTGCAGCATGCCGCACTGTAACGCGCACGGTATCGCGAGAAATGAGGCCAGCTGGAGTTGGCGTGTAAACAGAGAAAGATTAATGTTCGTGGATTGACAGATATCTGCTGTTAAACTTCACGACATGACGTTTAAACATGACGTTATAACCCATCAGCGGTGTAGGGAAGTGTTTTGTGTGGTTTAAAGTTAAGGGGAAATGTTTCATGAACGCCAGGTTGCTGTTTTAAATGCCCTCAGAGTGGCTGACAGTCACAATATAAGGAATATAAGTGATTTTAACATGCGCGTCTGGTTTATGATGGAGAAGGAAACGCTGGGCCGTAAGTATTGCCCCAAACATCTGATTTAAATGTTCAGTTTCTGTGATAAAACATCATAGACTGTGATAAAACAGACTGTGATAAAACAGACTGTGATAAAAATGACTTCCTCTGATGTAAATCTCACTAAGTGCAGAACCAGCCAATTTTGTGTTGCAAGAACGTTTCCATAACAAAACAAATGAAACATTCTAGAAATGTTAAAAACTTCACATGTTTCTAAACATTGTTATTGTTTTATTTAATTCTGTAACGTTTATAAAACGTCCCCCTAACTACTTAATAACTTTAGATGGTTTGGATAAGTAGAATGGTTTTAACATTAGGCTATATATCAAAAACTTTATTCTTAAGCTGTTAGTTAACGTTCCTAAAACCTTAAAATAACATTTGACGTGTTTGTTACATGAGGGGACATTCTTACAACCTAAACTTGTTGTTGAGTAACTGAATGTGTGTTAATGGCGATGAGAAGTAACTGAGTTCTCATCAGCTCCAGTTTAAGTTATCAATGTATTCTGATATAATAGATGATCATATGCTGGACCAGCAGGTGGCAGTGCAGCTGTGGCTGTTGTCAAGTATGCCACACTGTTGCCAAGCAGTTGCATATTTTAAATGCTAGGCTGCTATTTGATATAATTGAATATGTATTACTGCTTTGGTATGTGTTGGCATGAGACGAGTTTCTCCACAAGCACATTCACAAGCAGTTGCATTGATTTCCTTTTAAATCTCCTCGTCTGAATTTTCATTTAATGTTGCATTTCAGAAATGGCATGAAGCTTCATTGCAGCGTTTGTACAGTAAATACAGTAATTTAGTTTGTGGTATAATCCTCTTTTCTTTCATTAGTTTAAAGTCAAATAAATGGTAAACGGTTGGATTGTGCTGCTGCAGTTCAGTTCCAAGCATGCATTGCAACATAAATAAATGGTGCGTGTTTTTAGTTGTTTTATAGTTGCTTTTCCTTGTGCTGCTGTTTGTGTTTGTTGTCACTCTTAGTTGTTTGTCTTGGTTTTTTCAGAGCTCATCTTTCTACTTTTATTGTGTTAATGGTTTGAAATGTTGACTTTCAGGTGTGTCTGTTATTTTTGTATGTTGGCTTGTGTGTCAGATCATTTTGATGGAGTTACAGTTTGTCAGGCCCTGTGAGGCATTTAGGTGCGGAAACAGGAAGAAATTATTTTGTTCCTCTGAGTATAAAGATTTAATTCATTAAATCGTTTCTGGTTGTTGTTGTAGCGCATTGTAAATCTTTATTTAACTGGAAAGGGTTTGTTTCAACAACAAAGCAAGGCAAAGAAGCAACAAAGATTGGCTTTAATTTACGTGTTAGTCGTTGTTAGTATATATTGCTGATTAAAAAAGTAAATAAGATGTAGTTACAATAATTCAAAGTGAATGTACTTTACATTCTGGTTTTAATTGTGGCTTTACGTTCAGGATGACGTTTTGTGCCGTTCTGCTAACACTGAACTCAACAAACAGAGTCAAGCAGCAATTTGTGTGTTAGTGTGATTTGGAGAAAAGCTCACACTCATGTGAGAAACTGTTGCTCAAATGCAGATGAAACAAGACGAGACAAAGCAGCGGCTGGGTGTGTCAGTACGGGCGTCTCTGCTGTCTGATACATGCGTCAGCAGAAAAGATTTTCATACGGTCAATTCGTAGTCAAACACACGCTGGTCAGCAGCATGTATTTTTGAAGTCGGTCGTGGCTCTTGGTTTGCTGTGTAACAGACTGTGTTAGTGTAGTGTTAAAATGTCTCTGTGCTGAAGATCAGATCTGTTTCTGCAGAAGATGATCAGAAGAACAATGACACACTGAACCATCAGGAACAGTTATATTAACTGTTTAGATTAGTTATCTGTCATATCTAGTTATCTAATCAGTTAAATAAAAAAATAAACACAAGTCTGTCTACAAAAGTACAAAAGAAATATTTGTGATCTCTTGACAGTCTTCTCAGGCTAAAATCATTCACGGCTCTGCTTTTATTTTACTTTAGCATTATGAGGAAAAATATCTTCGTTTGCATTTCATAGTGTAATTCTTATGTTTTGTGAGGTAGTAAATAAACCCATTTTCCAGTCCTGTAGCTTAAATCACCACTAATAATTCTTTTCTGAAAGAAATCATCAACAAAGTTTTAAAATGTCTGGACATTAAATTAGTTCTTCATTGTAACTCATTCATAATTCATATTTCATAATGATTTCTTTCCCATTTAAAAGATCTTTGTTCGTGACTGTCTGCCTTTGGGAAATGAGTGTTTTTGAGGTTATTTAGCTGTTTTATACACATAACTGCGACATGAAGTGACTGTGAACTATTTTCAGACGTTACGGTGAAAGCAGCTGAGATGGAATTTAATATTGGTAATAAAGTCTAAGTTTAGTTCTTTGAGTGCATCAGCGATTCTACCAGGGGTCAGAACAGCATGTGACACTAATGAAGGAATATTCCAGAAGATTGCTGTTTGTTTTTGCTATTAAAATGCTTCTAAGTGCATTAATGTGCTATTCCAGCAAATACACTTCTGATATTTTAGTATGCAAGGGTCCAAATTATCACAAGGAAATAATGAGAATGATAAATCCTGCACACACACATAGTGTACACAGACACAGTGTTGCATAGCCAAAACTTTGACTATCGTTTTATAGTGTGTAAGGTCACATCTTATTCTGGTCAAGAACGGCCCACTTTGACAGGAAGAGGTGGTCCCATGTGCATTTGAAGCGACCAATACAACAGATCTCTGCACTGAAGCTTAAAATAGACAACATATCACGTTACATAAAAAGGAATTGTAATGTTACGTAAATGAGTATTAAGCTTCTACTTTAACTAACAGTGAGCTGTGTGTTTACTGTTTATTCACCTTAGTTTATGCCACAACAACTGATCAGGTTAGTTTCACAGTTTTTGTGTTGGTTTATGTGGTCTTAGCAACAGTGAGTTTCATGACCCTGAAATGTGCGATCCAGGCGGTCGTCCCAGCCTGTCTGAACTCCAGCACCATCTGTGAATTTAAACAGCACCACAAATAATCAATCATCCATCAGGCAATATCAAAGAGAGAGCAGTCACGAAACCAGACCGCATTACTCCCGCACCTCTCTCTCTCTCTCTCAGATCCTCTTCTGCTGAGCCCGTGGCCTTCGATCCATGTGAAATTGTTCTCTTTGCAGAAACACAGAACCCTGATTTTATTTCTGTGCGGTTTGTTCATTTGTCAGCGTTATCAGCAGTCAGGCTGTCTGTCTGACAGACGGCCGCTCGACGCATCACTCTACTTGATTCTGCAAATGAGCAATAATATCAGATGGGACTCACACCTAAACCTAAACGCAGCCTTCAGGCTCCAGTGAAAGACACCAGACCCACTGCAGACCTTTTCTTATTATAGAAATAATCAAATTAATTTTTATTACTAGCCACTGGCCTATTTTAGAATCATCCGTTGTTGAACAAAGACAAAGTGTAATTGCTAAAACAGATATTATGTATTTATCTACCCAAAAAGTATTTAGACATTAAAGCCGCACCAAACATTGATGAGTGTCACTGAAACATTATTTTTAGACATCAGTAAAAGATGTTCACAATGAATCTGTCACAAGCTGTGAAAGTGACCTGATGAAATGTAGCTTGGCTGGAAGGTTTGTGATTAATGTTATGGGTTCTACGGATCAGTGTTGATTTCTGGGTTCTGTGAAGCACCGGAACATTTGTTTTAAGCATCATGAGTTCTCCTGCTTTTTTTGTGATTGTTGTAATTATGTTAAAACTAGACGTAACCGTACATGGGCTGTCTGGTGCGGATGATAACAGCAGAAATGTCACACATTGCATCACATAATCACAGGTGATGTCACTGTTATTAAACGCGCTGTGTGTTTGAACGCTGGGTGGTACAGCCTCAGAGTTTTGTGTGTGGGTTGTGTAAATGGCTGTCTTTAGCTCAGCTATTTTGTGGGCTGTTGTTTTCCGTTTGTTTTTGCTTCCCTCTGTCTTTCACTCCTTCTGCGCTGAGACCGAGAGGCGCGACAGAACTGGATCTGTCCCGTTGTGACCAGCAGAGCTGTTTATACTCCATCAGAGATGTTGGGTTTCATCTGGGTTTAGCTCAGAAGAAATGCTCTGGTGTTTTCCTCCCAGTTTGACGGATTCTGAAACTTCAGTAGTGCGTCAGATGACTGAGACTGTGTTGAGCATGAGTATATAATGAGCACTGAGGCAGTTTGTGATTGGCTGTCTGTAGCTAAACAATTCACAATTACTAAGTACATAACATACCAAAATGTTCAGGTATACAGGATAAAAGAAATATCATTAAAAATAAATGATATTTTCATTTAAAACAAACTAATAACAATAATCTGATACATCATTTAAGTCTCTCTCGTCTTTAGCACATGAATCCTATAAGCAGACCATGACGTCTCGGTCGCAGGCGTTTGTTGGCTTAGGCTGGGCGTGGCTCTCTGCTATTTTCAGATGCTGTCGTGTGATTGGCTGGCTGAGGGTATAATTATGTTCAGTGCCTGAGAGAATTGTCTCTCTCTCTCTCCTTCTGTCTCTCTGTCTCTCGCTCGGTTTTTTTGGTCAGGGTGATGTTGTATCTTATGTGGCAACAGCCTCATACGAGTGAATCTAATGGTCTCTTAACTGTTTGTGTAGTTGGATCACAAAAGGCGATGTGCAGTTCACAGCACATGAGTGGAAATGTACACATGTGGTTTCTCATGCAGTAAACACAGAGCCTGTCTGCATGTCTGTTACCAGCGAAGGGTTCAAACTCATTTCGAGCCAAAGGAAGCAGAGAAAAAAGTTTGTTGCAAATGATATGTTGATTCCTGCCCCATTATCTCATTCTAACAGATATCAACACTGTCACACAGAGGGACACACAAGAAAACAATAACAGATGAGACCTTATTATCTCAGTTATTTCTCCTAGACAGCAGTGAGATTAAAAGGAGAGTAAATGGAAACTATGTCTTCAATCTCCTGCATGTGAGATGTTTCTCCAGTGAGATGTTTCTCCAGTGAGATGTTTCTCCTGAGAAAAGACTCAGAAATCTCAGATGTCTTGATTAGAGTTTCAGATAAAGATCTCCACCATTTTTAAGAATGAAGAGTGTGAACTAGTGCCACTTCACATGCAAATATCCATTTATATAACCCCTTCATTAACTTCTCATAGCTGATTGTGGGCAAACAATAGAGTTATTAGGAGAAGGGATCTTACAGACAGCTTAGTGTTGCCTGAAATCACGCCTCGCTCTCTCTATTAAAATCTAATCCTGGTTTTGTTTACAGGAGACTAAATTCCTAATCAAACACATCCTAACAGCTGAGATGAGTCAGAACACCATCTGAAGGTTTTACAAACTTCTACAAACTGTTTAGAAAGAGACGAATTGTGTTTCTATGCAATTGTGTTTTATTTATTGCCATCAGTATAATTTCATGCTTCATTTTTGCTTTAACAGCATGATAGAAAAGAAAAACACAGTTTGTTCATTAAACATTTACCTTTATTCTTTTAGCAGATGCCTTTAGTGACTTAAGTTAAGCCAGTGATATTGTTTTGCAAACCGCTAGCATTTGCTAGTAAACTAGATATTTATAATCACTGGGGGCAAGACATTTTTAATTTGATATAATTTGATTGGATAAAAATGACGATTTTAATATTTTATTCCATTGTCTTGGAAAGAAAGACATTAAAATCTCTGCTTACGAGATTTTAATTGTATTTTAATTGTAACAGGGTGATGATTTAACAACATGAAAAAAATTATTGTTTTTGCTTTAGGCCTCATCAGGACCTTAATAACCACTGATGCATCAGTTTTAAATCTCGACGCTTCTGTTCACATCGATCGCTGACAAACAATGAAATAAAACAAATACTTTATGCAATAATCTCATGTTTTATAGATCAGGTCTCTGATTGGTTGATCGAGATCTGCTGACCTCATGATCACAGTTATACATAATTTGTGCAGTACGTTCCTACCCTGAGGTTTCTCTCTTCTCTCCTTCTTTCTGTTTCCTTCCTTCGCTCTCTTTTCCCTCGCTGGCCTCATCTGTCTCTCATCTCTTTCCTCCTCTCTCTCTCTCTCTCTCTCTCTCTCTCCCTCTCCATCAGCTGAGGCAGAGCAGAGTTCTGCAGCTGAAGTTGTGATGCAGTGTCTGGAGACTGGAAACAGGGACACTGAATGAGTTTCTGCCGGCAGACAGCAGAGAGGAGAGGAGTCAGGTAAGACCATAGATTGTTTGTGTGTTACTGAGGGTTTACGAGGACTTCCTTAGCAAAGGAATTAGTTTTTTCTCGAGCTGAAGGTATTTGGCATTCTGATCCTGAGGAACGTGCCAAGTTAGAGATGAAGGTTTAAAATCATCTGTGTTTCCTGTTTGTCTCTCTCACTAACTCTTCACAATAAACCTTCTATGGATTTGTGTTGCATCTTCGGTTCCTCAAGGAATATTTTTATGAAGAACCAGAAGAACCTTTATGTTTGCTTATAGGGTTTCTCTTGAATCCTTGGAGTCTTTTAAAGGTTCTCCTTCTACTGAACCTCTGAGGAACTTCTAAAAGTTCTCATGTGACATCACAGGAACTGTTTGTTTGTGTTTGCATGTCACAGGAGTCAAACTGGAATCAACTTGGTCTGATGTCCTTTTCTTAATGAGCTGTCCTTCTCTTCATCTTTGTATGTTATTCCAGAGATAAATGTGTGATTTATTATCTGTAGGTCAGATTGTAATTTCTCACCCTGCCTCTGATATGACTTTCGGCTGATGTTACCGAGGTTGTGCAGGTGATTGGTTAATGTTTACCAGTAACCAAATAGCTGTTTGGACTTTGTTTCAGTCTTGCCAGGGTGACATGATGACGGTGAAATGGCTTTTGATGTTTTGGGTTCTGTGTGTTCAGGTATGAAACAGTCCACGTCACTGCAGCTCGATACATCCTGTCTCTTTTGCCTCCTTCAATATCCAGTTGGATTTATTAAAACATGTTATCAATATCAATGTCTTGTTTTAGATGTTAAATTATGTTACATTTATTAAAAGGTTTCTCTGTTGCTGCTGTGTAAGCCTTTTGGAAACGTACTAGCTTGAAGCTACTAGTCTCTCATTTTCTCTCTCTCTGTCTTTCTTTCTCTCTCTCGTAAATAACACACAGGGGTTAAAGAGAGATGTGTGAGTGTTTGTGTAGCAGGTGAGGGATTCAAGAAGAGGAACTCTGAGATCAGTAGTCATGTGGAAAGTCTGAGATAACACACCTGGCATGACTGAACTGCAGACCTCAAGTAACCTCACACACACACACACACACACACACACACACACACACACACACATTTAAACAATCTGACTCCTTGCTATAAAATCTATCCTAAAAAACATGTTGTCTTAAAACATTGTAGCTAGTTTTAGTTAATTTTGCTTCAAGCATTTGAAGCGTGGTAGTTATTCCACCTGGTTATTACTGGTGCACGTAAGTCTACCAGCTGGACCAAATAAAAACCTGGTTGGTCCAGCTGTGAAGCAGCTACAGACTGTTTTAAGACAGCTGGCATCTTCAGCTGGATTTACACACACACACACACACAGCTACAGTACATAAACCCTCTTCCTGTGCAGGAGGTTTTGCTGTGTTATCTGTAACAGTGTATGTCAGCTGCTTCCCTCTGTAAAGCTTTGACTTGTAGGCCAGTATTTTAGTATATAAGTGTGAGTTTCTGATCAGTTGTGGGATTATGGCTCAGGATTAGAGGAAATGTTTGTGTGTAAATCGAGTGTGAATTTGACACCAAACTTCTGACGTCTCTGAGGAGGGCAATCGCTGGGGGAAAATGACACAGCTCACTCTGCGGCTTATACACCCAGATGCAAATAAGATAAAAACAGGTTTCCATGGTGACAGCGAGAGCGATCGCTCAACACGCACACACAGTTGCTTCTGTCTGCGCTTTATCGTGGGATCACACATTGAAACCATAAACACACACGCGTAAGCCTCTGAACACAGTCTTTTGCATGTGCGTCAGTATCTGTTGAGCGTTTGGTGTTGCACTGCGACACGCTGAACGTACGTTAACTTGTGACCCAGAATGCATTGCTGTGAACCGCACTGGCTGCTGACCCGTATGTGAGTTCCTGTCTCACTGCCAGTGGAGAGACAGCTTCTGCACGCGGGTAAGAGCTTAACACCAGCAGATTCAACACACACATTTACTAAATATATTTGACACCTTTTCTCTGTTACTCTTACATGTAATGTGTCACTTTCTTTAATAGTTTATGAAAATATATAAATGCCAGCTTTTCAGGAAAACAGCTCACTGCATGACAGTCACGCTTTACAACAACTTTACAATAATAGTAACTTTGTTAATCCTTGTTAATTGTTGTGTGTGTGACTGTGTTGTGTTACGTAATGAGCTGTTAATGTGTGTTGTATCAGAAGCCCAGCTTTTACTTTTGGTGACACTTTTAATTCTGGGTCATTGGCTGATAATGACATTTAAAAATGTTCAAGCTGTTCATTGGCAGGAATTTTTTTTCACTGCCTTATTTATCGAAATCTATTTTAATTAGTTGGGTGATATACAAACATGCGTATTCACTATAAACACTCTTGATAAATGTATGTTTAAAGATTAATACAGTATCAGTACAATTTGCGTTTGCGAGAACGTAGCTGTAAAAAATACAGTTTTGGAGTGATTGTTCACATTGCAGGGTGTCATTATGGCATCTGTATATTTTGGTGTTCAAAACCACAGAACCTTTATACAATTTAATACTAAACATTTAGCATGTGTTAGATATTAACTTATTATATATTTAGTGACTGTACATGGTAGCATCACATTTGTACAGCATGCATTCTAACATGTGGGACAGTTTCCGTCTCTTTGTCTTGTAAGTGTGCCGATTTCCGATACCCAAAAAGTTTTCATGCAGTTTGATGTGTGTTTCTGGTTAATTTTCAGTTTTCGTTCTCTCTCCTCTTATGTTTCTTCAGAACTTCTAAAGTAAAATCATCTCAGAACGTGTTGTAATAATTGACTCTTTCAGGCAGTAAGCAGAGCTGATGTTCTGGTGTCGGGTTTGTTTACTGCTCTACGGCTGTAGCTGATGGTGATATTTAGAGGAAGGGTGCGAACCGTCGTTCTGTTTAGTCACTGTGAGTTGTGCCTCGTTTTCCTGTTTCTCTCAACTTGCTGAAATGCTTCTTTCTCAACTCACTTTAGGTCGAACAGTTAAAGGCTTTGTTAGGTTTTGCAAGTCCATTTTCTGAAAAAGGACGTTGGTGAACGGAGAACTTCTCACTCGCTCATCAACTTCCTGTTTCTTTGTTCTTTTAAATATAAATCAGCAAGTGACAGAAGTTTAGTTTCCTAAATTAGCAACAATCAAGTCGAAATTCTAAAGCGTTTTGGCCAGAAATCACATTGCCTAAGATGAAATATTTGTCTTTTATAAAAGTAATGACAGCATGTTGATAAAAATAGTTAAAAATAATTTTAATTATAAACTTTAATTTTAATTGAAAGAAAATGCTCAATAATATAGTTGTTTGAAACTAGACGGTGAGTAGCAGTTTTGGTGATGATGAATTCAGTTTGTACAGTAATTTTAACACTGTAGTATTTGGACCAGTTCACACTTTGCATGTCTACTGCTGCTTATTAATAGTAAATACTTGAGAGTTGCTGTTTGCAGAATTGACTGTTAGGTTTATAATGTTGGAACATTTAGTCATTTAGATGCCTTTTGGGAAACATTGGTGTGGTCACACATTGAGGGGGTTGAAACATGCAGCTAAATGATGAAGAGTTGCCCACAAACTCGACAGAAGTGTTCGGACCGCGTGTACAGATGGAACCGTTCAGTGAATTCTGTTAGAAAAGCGGATCTTGATTGGGTTTGAATACAGTGTGGGGCAGATCTGGAGGGCTGTGGTAAGTTAAGGCCAACTGCCCTGAACGCCTTTCATAAACCAGTAAAGTAGGGCGGCACAATTGTGCCTCTGTCAGGGGCATCTGAAACATCACTGATGACTTTCAGCTAAACATTCAGCCCTGGCTAAAAATGTTGTGAGCCTCATCACAGGTCCTCACGGATCACAGGTGGGGTATTTCAGTCACATCTGTGAACTGATCTGAGAACAATAATTTACTAGATTGTTCTGTCAGGTAATGTAATGAAATCTAAAAGACAGGATGAGGTTGGAGGGTTCACTGAGGTTGTTCTGAATGGTCACTGTTCAGACTGTCTAGTGAGAATATTCATTAACTCTGCAGGAGTTCACATAGTCCAGCTAACACAATTTACAGCAACCTGACACATACTGATACTGAGACAGAGAGAGAGAGAGAGAGAGAGAGGGAGAGAGAGAGAGGGAGGTGAACACTACAGTGGAAAGTCTTGCCTCTTTCGTTGCCTGTACACACACTTTTTTTGGACATTTTTTGCAGACTGGAGATCTAAAAAGAAAACAAAGAGTCATCATGTAATATTCCGCAGCAAAATGGTTGATAAATGTGTGAATTGTTGTCTTTCTCTGTGCATGTTTTTCATTTCCTGTTCAGAGGGCCAACTTCCTGTCTCTACTCCAGGTTCAGGTGTGGCTTTCCTATTTTGCATGATTCAGAATAACCCCGTGTTTTCGTTTCTGCTGTCTGTTTACAAAAGCCTCTTGAGTAATCCTGAGACCTCAGTGGTTTCATAAAGCCCATCAGGGGAGTTTGTCTTCATTTCACACGTTCACAATCAATTTATTCAGCATTAGGAATCAAACAATGGTTCTGTTTCACTCAAACATTCTTCTGTTAAAGTCTCCTGATCGTCTGATACAGACTGATCATTGTACTAAGACATGTGAGCGCCATTTCCTGCCTCGCAGGAAGTGACAGTGTGTAGTTAAATATACACATTTACAGCTGTGTAGAAAAAAGTGTAAGAAATAGATCTTAAATCTGACAAAATCATGTTTTGTCAGAAGTACAAACATCAGAATTCTGTATAATTCCCAACTTAACTGTATACTGTTGACTTTGTACAACTGTGTCCAATCACATTCACTTTGCACAGTCACAGCCAATCACATTCATTTTTTTTATTGGCTGGACACGCCCAATCACGTTTACTGTGCACAGCCACACCCAATCACGTTCATTTTGCACATACAGCCACACCCATTTGTCCTTAATAAACCGCTTTGACCTCTGTATTGATAACTTACTCATGAACAATTTCTAGCTGCACGTTGTGAAGTATTAAAGTGGGACGAGAGAGACAGAGAGAGAGAGAGAGAGAGAGGGAAATTCTTTCTGAATGTGTGTTTGAGGATCATGAGTGTCTAGATGTCTGATTGGTGAGTCAGTGAATCTGGTGGAGAGGATGAAAGTTCTGTGAAGAATTCAGATGTTATGAAGCTGCCAGCAGCCACATAAATCATTTTAATCCAGTCGACTCTAGTTTGAACTGACTTCTATTTACTTCATAATACATTGATACCTTAGACACGCAGTAAAAATATCCTGTTAAATTTGTAGTAAAAATCTAGCAGTTGCAGTTGCCAGGAAAACTGTGTTAAAACCCAGTGATGTTCCAGGAACGGTGACAGCATTAAAGATGCTAAAATATAACACAAGTTATTTGTTTTAGATCTTTTAGTCACACAGTATAAATGAAGTGAACTAGGAGGACGCAAAACTCACCCCATTTTCAAAACCTTAGTGTGAGTGGTCCTCCATCGTAACAGAAAGAGAGAGAGAGAGAGAGAGAGAGAGAGATGAGTGGAAAGTATGAAGGTTTTCTTTTGCTGTGACTAAACTGTTATTGTCACTGAGTGCTATCGTCACTCTTAATATCAAAACAACCTTTCAGACAAATGAGGGCATGAAAAAGAAGAAAGAAAAAGAATAAAACTGATTTAAAAGACATATTTTCCCCATGTGTGAGTGAATGAACTGGCCAGTTTAATGAAATGACTTTGTGTGTGTGTGTGTGTGTGTGTGTGTGTGTGTGTGTCTGCTTGTTAATATAAACCAGTATTAAACTGTTACCTTGGCCTTCAGCATCAGCTGCATAGATTATATACACTTATTGCGATGGCGATGCCAATTAAAGAGAACCTAAACAGTTTAACCAACCCAATAGCTGCTGACAGAAGCTCTACTGCAGTAATTCATAACAGGTGCTAATGTGCTGTTATGCCTGAATGAAATGTACTTTACAGTATTACTGTAAATGTTCCAGCATACATGTGAGGATCAGACTCAGCGGTTAGCTTGTGCTCTGCTGCTGTATGTTGAGATATGGTTTGTGTCTGATTGGCAACATGTTTTATGTTGCTGTTTTCTCCCAGCTGTTCTTCTGAAGAAAAGTTTAATGTGGAAGCCACACTCAACAACACAAAGACTCAATTTCTTGTTCTTTACACTTCAGCACAGAAAACTAATGAAAACTGAGTCATTTTCCAGCGGCCGGTTCAAGTCGTCACTGGGAGAGACTCAAATGTGTGATAAATGTGTGATTTACCTTCAGGAAACTGTTGTGTAGTTTAAATTCTTAGATATGTGGGAGTTTGTTAGTGTTAATATCTGTCCATTCAGTCCTGTGTCATTTAAGAGATAGTTTATTGTCTTTTTCTTTGCTAATGTAGCATTGCTAGTCATTCTAACACAATCATTTTTGTTGCACCATTGTAAAACTTCAATCCGTAACGTTTGTCTCTCTGTTTAAAAATAAGACCTCATTAGGCCTAAACTGACTCCATGGGGTCTTTAAAACATATTTTCCCAAAAGTTGTGCAGTTAAGGTTGAATTTACAATAACAGTAACAGATCATTTCTAAAATGTGTTTGCTTTGCCTCTGATGATTGTATTATGGAGTGAATTATGGAGTAAATATGCCACTGAGAGATACTGCAGTCATATATTCACTCCTGAAACGACTGTAACTCAGATACTGTGATCATTCAAAATCCTCCCTTTCAAAAGCAGATAATGTTTCTGCACAGTGTACCAGGTGTGTGTGTTTGTGAGTGTGTGTGAGTGTGTGTGTGTGTTTGTGTGTGTGTGTGTGTGTGTGTTTGTGTGTGTTTGTGAGTGTGTTTGTGAGTGTGTGTGTGTGTGTTTGTGTGTGTGTGTGTGAGTGTGTTTGTGAGTGTGTGTGTCTCACTGCAGTCTGGTGTTAAAGGCAGACAGACTCTCGGGAAAAGCACGATGTAATCTCACAGGCACACTCATTTCTTTTTCTTTACCTCCCTTTCCTTCCTTTACCTCCCTCCTCATCTCATTTGCTTCATTTCCTCAATATCTCTCTCTCTCTCTCTCTCTCTCTCTCTCTCTTTCTTGGCAGTGAGAAACTCAGCAGCACTTCCTGGTTGTGTTGGTGGGCGGTGCCGGTGCGTCTGATTGGCTCTTGAGTTCTGTGCTCTGCGCAGTGCTGCTGTTTCTGCCTACACACTCTCATGCAGACACACACACACACACACCTCACACACAGTGGCGCAACTAGAAGCCACACACGCAGCTCTCCTTTTCTTTCTCTCTCTTCCTCTCTTTTTTGAGAATGGTCCACCCGGTGCCTGGGGCTCTGCTGTCGCGGCCCACCGCCCGCATCTGAGCTCACACACACACACTCACACACACACACAGTAAAATGGACTCATTATTAATCATGATGTGAGAGGTAAGAGACTCTTTCTCTTCTGAAGTAACACCAGCTGTGGAGCAGCAGCGCAGCACTCTGTGTGTCTGTGTGTGTTGAGCGTGTGGTTGCATGTGATTTTTATAGGCTGTGTTTGTGGCTAACTGCAGTTTGTTATGTCTAGGCAGTAACAAACAGTCGCGCTGCACGGCGGGAAAACTGCAAGCTGCTCGGACGTGTCGTTACCAAAAGTTGTGTGCTTGTATCTGCCTGCATGTGTTTGCATCTGTGTGTGTGTCTGGCAGGAAAACTGTCTCGCACAGGTACCCCCGCCGCCCCCCTCCCTGCCGGCTGCTTGTTTAGACAGTGGCACCGTGTGATTGGTTAAATGTCGAACCCAAGAACACTTCTCCTTTTTTAAGCCCCTCGTGGTCTCACTTCCTGTTTGTTTTATGCGTGCCCCAGTGTGTGCGCGCTTGATTTTTTGCATATGCTGTTAGATCTCTGTCGTAAGAGGAGAGCGCACACCCCCATGTAAATTACGTGTGACACGCTTAACTGCTGTTTCCTAATATGGCTTGTGCTAGATTTGAGAGCAGTAGGACCCAGTCAGCCACCCTGGGACTGCACAGGGGCGTGTGTGAGCGAGCGTAACTGTCTGCCAGAGAGAAAAGACAGGAGAGAGAGAAAGAGAGAGGGAGATGTTGACGCAGGTTTTTACTTCTGTCCGAGTGCGTCACTCTTCCATTCAGTCATGTAAGTAAACGTTGAATGTGCTCTCACTGCGGGAGAAACATATGGATTCAACCTCTGGCAGGTCTGGTCACTGGCTGCGTGCGGCGGACTGCTTTCTGGGTTTCCTGCTCTTAAAGAAAACAGGAACATGTAAGAAACTAGATTGTTAAACAGGTTATACTGAGTTTTAGGGCATTTACTAGTTATTGTTTTACCAGCTCTGAAGGCTATTAAGAACTTTGGGAATGGGTGGAGATACAAGAATTTCGTGGCATGTTATGCTTCTTTAAAAACTCAAGGTGGTGTGCGATTCGATTGTTTTTGGTACATATGTTTTTCATGGAGGAGACAAATAGGCTGTACTGGTCTGTTGGTGTGGTCTGGTGTAAAGTCTTCAGCGTGATCTTAGCATGAAAGTGAAAGTGGTTTATATCCGTGTTGAAAAAGGAGCACATGGAAGTTTTTATTGCGTATTAGATTCATGCTATAATTCACCTCAGATTAAATTCTGTTTAACACTTTTGCTTCACATTGTAAAATAATCTGTGTACAAACAAGTTTATTGCCTGATTTTATGACTTCAGTTTGCAGACATTTTATAAGACGTAAAATTTGGTGAGAGGTTCCGTTAGCCGTCATTTGTTGTATTTAGAAAGGAAAAGTTATTTGCTGTAAAATCATCTGAATATTATCACACATGTGAGCTGTGGAATGATGATGTGATAAATGTTTTTCACCTGTGTTACGTGTCGCAGTAGCTCATCTGGATGTTTGATGTCAGATCTCATGACCGTGTCCTCGTGTCAACATGACACTTACACACTTTAATCTTCCTCCTGTCTCCTTACTTTGCTGCATTCTTGTTTTTAAGTTTAATATTGGACAGGAAATGTGTTAGAATGTTTGCATGTGACTGATATGTGCCGCATGTGTGTCTGATGATCATTTGTTTTGCCTTTAACATCTAGAGGGCGTCGTAGAAAAATATGCAAATACATCAATAATGCGCTTTTGTCCAAAACGACTTTCAGTTGATTCAAGCTGTTTATTTCAACATGCAGAGCCTGTAAATTACACCAGATGAGTTTCTCAAACATGCGTCCGTCGCTGTAACTGTTGATCTGCAGGTCAGAGGAATGACACAGAAATGTTTGACCCGTGAGATTTGGAGAGATCTGCCAACAGCGTCTGTGGGTTGATGAAACGTTTCTCTGAGTTACTGGGTAGAAGGGCTTCAGCTTGAAGCTTTATACGGCGTAACCATGGCGATGATGCTATTTTCAAACCTTAGCAACATGGCAATCATCACCTACACACATCTGAGTCAAAGCATGTGATGCTGTGGGTTAACTGATCATCTGTGCGGCCGCACACCTTGTGTGTGTGTGTGTGTGTGTGCGTGTGGTTGAGCGACAGAATGTTTGAATGTGTCTTTAATATTCTCTTCATGTGCGTTACTGAAATAGTTTTCATTTCTTAAAAGAGAACATAACATCCAGTTCCTCTTCCAGTGGCAAAAATGCCTCACTTTATAATGGGCTTTGATTGGCATACATCCAGATCATTCTTATTCTCTCTCTACCTCACTCACTCACTCTCTCTACCTCACTCACTCTCTCTACCTCGCTCTTGCTCAGGAACATTGAAGAAAGTTGTTGTTTTGGCAGATATACAGTGACATACTAGCCAAATCTTTATTCCAACAACAACAAAAACTACAGAAAGGCCAGAGGACAAAGATGTTGGAGGAGAGCTCATGTCTGAGCATGACTCTATAATAGTGGTGCTGATTATTTTTATAACACAGGCATGAACCTGTTAAATGCTGTGGGTCCATCTCTTCATCATGGTGTGTGTGAGTGTGTGAGTGAGTGTGTTGATTATAAGGTGGGTATTTCGGTTTGATTGCATGTCATTTCAGGATGTTGTTGAGCATTTTAAAAATATTATCATGCTGACTTTATTTCTCTGAACAGTTATTGTTGCTACTATAACATAGAAAAAACTTTTCAATTGTTTCTAAAGGAAATGTTTAAGGATGCTGTTGTGATGTTAGGCTGGTTGCCAGGGCATTGTCATGCAGTTGCTAAGGTGTTCTGGGTGTTAGCCCTGTTCAAGTGCTACAGTGTTTCAGATGGTTGCTAGGGTGTCTTGGGTGGTTGCTAGGTTGCTGCTTACTGGATTAAGTGCAGATAGCCCAAGTTTTAATGGTATTTTTATGGTATTCATTTAGGAGCTTTAGTTTTCACAAAATGTATTTTTGTGAGCTGTTCCTTTAACTGGGATGTGGCCGGAGCGTTGCTTCATCTCCTGCTATGATTGGCTCATTGTGGGTACAGGACTTTAGAGAAACAGGAAGTGATGTCACTGTTGGCTTCCCAACCTCTCCCATTTTATTAAATGATACGTCACAGATCTCAGCGTTAGCTGGGATGTTTAATTTGGTTTTGGTTGGTGATGTTTGATGTTTTAAATCTTAAAGTTTTATAGTTTATTAGACTAATTATAGCTATTAGTGGAGTGATTTAAAAATGTTACAAAATTTAAAAAGTCCAAATAATGATTTCATTTTTGTAAAAATGTTAGGGAAAATGAACCTTAAGTGTGTGTGTGTGTGTGTGTGTGTGTGCGTGCGCGCGCGTGTGTGTGTGCTTGTCCAGGAACCTGTGGTGACAATGTTTTTTGCAGACTTCAGTTCATTTCTGACATTTTTAGGTGTGTGAGGGATTTACTGGAGAAGCAGTGAGACAGACTGAGTGATCTGTCTGGAGGAAGAAGGGATGTGTCCCATTTCACATTCTGTCTGCCTTAGTAGTACACAAGATGTGCAAGTGTGCATCATCATGCCTCAAGCTAATATTAATAGTTATTCCTGCATTGTATTTATTTACAATATGTTAGTAATATTACAGATATTTTGACTGTAGTCGACACATAATAATGAAGTTCACGTTGGGTATCATCTGTTTCTCTCTCTGTTAGGTGGGTACTGAGTCTCGCACCCTTTCCTGCGTCTGCCGCTGCTTGGACCTGCTTATAGTACCAGCCACAGCTTTCTGCCCGCTTTCTGCCCCACATCAGTGGAAGACGCCCTGCACCACCCATCTGAGGTGACCCCACCCGACCCCAGACGCCCTCACACACAGACAGAACTTCTGCTGCAGGATTCATCACTTCAGTTCTCACTTCATTGCTTTTTTCCTTAACAACATTCTTTTTGCTCCGGCCTGGCGCACAAATCCTGGGAAAGAGGATCTTTAATGATCTAAAAACGAGAGGAACATTCCTAGAAGGACAAACAGAAGGTCAGCTTTGACAAACACACACAAGCACACTCACAGTACGCTGGGATATTAAGGAAGTGAAGATCGCTCGCCTCTAAAGTGTGTCGACATGGCAATGAACGTGGCTCACATTCGGGACACAAAATGGCTGACGCTGGAGGTGTGTCGGGAGTTTCAGAGGGGAACGTGCTCTCGCTCTGACGCCGAGTGCAAATTCGCTCATCCCGCCAAGAGCTGCCAGGTGGAGAACGGGCGAGTCATTGCTTGCTTCGATTCGCTGAAGGTACGAAACACACCAGCTTTACTTTATACATCATTATTATAACCTCATCATTGTGAATTATTGCACTTACTGAAAAAATGATGTTGCATATTTTTAACCAATGAAAAGTTACGGATGGCAGCTTTAAAGAGAATCGTCTCTCATGGCATCTGGTTTTTATTAGAGATGTTTAGATGGTCTTATTAATGTGGGTCATGGCAAACAATTGCTTTCTTACATTTCAGTTTATTTTAGGTTTAACTGTGTTTTATTCAGAGGACTGACTGCACACGATAGAGACGTTTGTTGTAGCTGCTGTAATGTAATGTTCTGCCTCCTGTGAACTGTCATATTTATAATACAATAATAATATTCCAAAAATAATGTCATGTAAAAAATTAACTACAGGAATATTGACTGAAATACACTGTATGTAATATTTGTTTGCTTGCAACTTGGTCAGTTTTCTACTTTAGAACGACACAGTTAAACGTTGTGCCATAAATTCCTGTTTCCTGCTTTGCATTAGAACATGAGCATTTGAACATCAGCAGAACAGCGGCTGTGAATGAGCTGTACAATATGTGTGTGTATGTGGTTCTCATTTACAGTTTATATGTGTCAGCTTATGGAAGCATCATCACTAACGCTGTTATTATGGCCTGTCACATTAACTGGATTTCTGTCTGGTGATTGAACTGTAACTTCATTGGATCTGTGATTGTTAAAGGTGACTTTATTAGGGCAGCACTGTTTGTACTGACACCTATAGACACGAGAGCAGTATTACACACACAGAACATGCCGTTAAATTAATTCAGTCATTAATAATATTAGTTGGATGTGTACATTTTACCCACCAGTATTTTTTGTAGAACCATGCAGCCAAAAATGGTTCCTCTGTGCCATGGTGAAGCTCTTTGTAGAGTGTACAGCAGACAGAATTCCTCAGAAGCCGTGTTTGTGTTGCCATCCTGCATCTCTGTACATGTTTAAATCCTGCTGTTTCAGAGGACAAGACTAAACATAAACTGATTGTTCCGCCTTGTACAAACTGATGGGACCTGTTTGAACCAGCAGCTGATGTCTGGTGTGGAGTTACTCAGGGCTGGTGCTGCTCTTCATCCTCTTCTCCTCTGCAGTTTCTCTGTTGGGCTGTTTGATGTTCTTCTGTCTCTTCAAATGATTGTCTCTCTCTGAACTGAATCTGTGATATTAGCAGATGATTCAGTCACTTCAGTAACTGTGTGTAGAACCGAGGAACTGCTGTCTCTGCAACGTTGAGAAATGAGTTAGCACACGTTACATCTGTCCATTGCAAACATTGCATTGGTTTGTGTGTTTAGTGTGAAAGAAATTAATTATTAAAACAGACATACAAAAAACTAAATTTTTACAATATCTTAATATTCTAAAATCTTAAAAACATCAGTTTTGAGTTTATTAGATGTTGTTTAGGATCACCTAAACATATCAGAACACACAGCTGAGTGTGTGTGTGTGTGTGTGACAGAGAGAGAGCGAGAGAGAGAGAAAGAGAGAGAGACTGCTTCCTCCACAGCAGTAGGGAATGCCACTTAGTAATTTTCCATCTATATTTACACGGCAGGATAAAAGCAAACACACAGAAACACTGATACACACACGCACACACACACTGATGCGGGGGTTCAGGGTAACTCTCAGGTCTGCTGTGAAACCTTGAAGATTCCTCAACACACAACAAACCACATGACAACATTGTTTACAGTACATTTACTGTTTAAAGCTACAGTCTTTAACTTTAATTGCTGAAGTTCATGACAGATCAGTGTTAAAAACACAATCTCATTGTCTAACTCCAGTTAACAATCGTAACTTTATATTTTAGCTATAGTTTATGTTTTTTTTACAGTGTAGTTTGTATTTGAGAGGCGCTGGGAATGAATGCAGCAATGACCTCGTGTTTGTGTGTGAGAGCAGAAATCGCTTCAGTGCAGATGTGAACAGAAGAACATTGTCTGAATGTGTGTGTGTTCTTGTTTTTCTGCCAAGAATGGTAAAAGTCACACACACCTACATTTTGGGAAATTAATTGTTATTAAAAAATACTGAGTTTTTTATTTTTTATCCAGAAAGTTTTCTGTGATAGGTGTTAGGTTTATGGTGAAAGTTACGACACAGAAAACACAGTCTGTAGAGTATAAAAGTCATTATATCAATGAAAAGTCCCCACAAAACCTAAGTGTGTGTGTACATGCATGTGTGTTTATGTGGTATTGTGTGCATCCACACAAACATACACACACCCTTACGTGTGTATGTATGTATGTATGTGTGTGTGTGGCTTTCTTGGCCATGTCAGATGGTGCTGGCTGGATGAACAGCACACTGTGACACTGTCTGCCATGGGCTAAAGTCCAGACACACACACAGACACACACAGACACACACACACACTTTATCCATCACCCATCCCTCTGACAGTATGATTGATCTGCTATCTGTGTCTATATAAATAACACCAGACTGGGGGGGGGGTGAATGAGGCAACAAACGAAGTAAATAAAACTGACAGATAAGGAGAACTTTAATATGAAGAACAAATAATCTGCAAAAAACAACAGAGACAGGGAGAGAGAGAGAGAGAGAGAGGAACGAGGAACAACTATGAATTGATTCTGGTGTTCTTTTACACTTTTGCTGGAGAACCGCAGAGTGGAAAGTGAAGTTTGTGAGTGAAGCTGACGCTGGTGAGAGACGTTTGAGCCGACTGGCCAGTTTCCTCATTTCTCATTTCAACTGGTGTCTCCCCGAGCCAAGATGGCCGCTCTGCTAGTTCGGTAGGAGGAGGTGAGATGAAGGCAGATGAAGCAGAAGAGCTGAAGGACATTTGAACGAGCTTCAGGCCAAACAGCTGAAACGCCAGGGAACGTTCTCATAACCAAGCATGAGATGTTAATATAACGTCTGGAGGTTTTGAATTTTTTTTGCTGGAGTGAGGTTCTCTTAATATGAAACTGATTTGCACGTGATTTATTTATTCCCATTAAGATTTTATGAATGATTATAATAAAACTTTGGCCTGTTTTTAATCGTAGAATGTTCTCTGAAACACATGTGTTTCTCTGGATACATACAAATGCATCTCACTTCCTGTTGTGTTGAAGAGATTGTGTTTGTTTGTCAGAGACTGTGTGTGTCTCTGCGTTTTGAGAGCAGCTCACATCTTAATGAAGAGAGCAGGCAGACGATGGCCTTGTTTCAGATGATATTATTAGAACAGGTATCACATGGACGGACATCTGAAACACACACACACAAAACCACTGCACACCTGCAAAACCTTTCATCTCTTCTACATAGTGTAAAGTATATATGATGATGTTTGCATGTGATGTAAAACGGCTGACTGCAGTCACGGATGAATCCTGTTCTGGGTTCTTTTGCAACTTGTTGTCCTTCATGGTTGTTTGTTAAAGTTTCTTTCACCTGATTTTAGGGGACAATCATTATATTTTAGAACATGACTTGTGTTTAGAATAAGCAACAGAATAAACAGATGAAATGAATGAGAGAACAAACCTGTTCAGGCAAAACTAAAATAATGTTTTGCATATTTGAAAATGTACTGCAGGACAAACGTCTGCAGCCGTGTTTCAAACGTTCTCACGCCTCTTAACGTTACAGCATCTTCTGTTTTGGGTAACACAACATTTATAAACAGATTGTTGTTCTTGTTGTGTTTTGGAAAGCATGGCTGGTTGATAAGAGAGTCAGTGTGTAGCCTCAGATCCCACTATCCCTATATTATCTGAAGGCCTCAGCGCTTTATTCGTTCTCCCATGATTATTATGACAAACATCTGAGTTAAAGTTGGACAGCTGGACAAAAAATGTTCTCAGAACATTGGCTAACATTTTCTTGAAGGTATTAAAAACATACATGCAGTAACATTAGTAGAACTTTTCTTGATTTACTTTGAGTGTTTTAAAACATTAATTTAAATATATTTAAAGTATTAGTTTTAAAATTTTGAATAATGTTCCTGTAACCAAACTGTAATGTTTTGAATATTAAAAATTTTTTAAATAGCATTTTAATGTTTTTGTTAGATTTTTGTGCTCTGGTATGAAAAGCTACAATAACAAACAACAAACGTTCCATCGTTCCTCAGCTACTCGACTGAAGAACAGAACCATCTCCATGTATGGAGACAGAACACTAATGCCACAGAACCAGCACAGCACACACACACACACACACACACACATACTGACAAACACACACACACTCACACACACTGGGCATTCATTGGAGAATAAATGACTGTTTGGAAGCATAAACACAAGCGCAGTAAATCCACAGAGGACGTCTTCATTCGTGAGTCGCACCATCAGGACACACACAGAGCGTGAACTCAGCCAGCGGACTGAAGAACCGACACACTGTCCCAATGCATCACACACTCTTTATGACTAACTTATATTAAACATATAAGCAGTTCTGCTACCTTTACTACAAGAATGTTTTTTGATACCTTTTATAGAACATTAGCCAATGTTCTGAGAACGCTCGCTGTTAGCTGGGAATGCGCTGCAATTTCTTGTCTCACAGAGATAAATCGTGTTTTGTGTTCTGCAGTGTTCTGTCAGAATGGTGTGTGTGCTGCAGAACCTGAGTGTGTGTTCTGCAAACCTGAATTGGCCCCTGAAAGGACATAGACATCTTATCAGGAACAGCCTGACCCTGGCCTACTACACACACACACACACACATGCTCACAAACAAACACACATGCACACACACATGCTCACAAACACACACACACACATGCTTACAAACACACACACACACATGCTCACAAACACACACACATGCTCACAAACACACACACACACACACATGCTCACAAACACACACACACACACACATGCTCACAAACACACACACAAACACACACACACACACACACAGCTCTCTGTGAGAGAGAGATTTCAGCACTGCATGACTCAGCTTTTATTGAACTCTGGGAGTTAAACCTGCACTTCCTGTGGAGTTGAGT
>JBAJNP010001214.1:7515-19184 GCA_036877545.1 Yasuhikotakia modesta
TCAAACAGTATTGCTTGGTTAAATAAATGTTATTCAAACTTTTTAAAGTTACTTAAGAATAACATTTACAAATAAATAAACAAATTGCACAAGTGTGTGTGTGTGTGAGAGAGAGATGTATAATAAAAAAATGTTCAACTAGCCTAACTGCAAACATTTTTGCAAACTTTTGGAGAAATCTCATAGCATCGTTCTCTCTTACACACACACACACACACACACACACACACACACACACACACACACACACACACACACACTCACACACACTGCATCCCAGTCCACGTGTGTATCAGAGACTAGCTGAGTAGTTCTGTCACCAGTCATATCTTTCATGTTTTTGGTGGAGAGCCTTGAAACTGCATGTACACAAGAGTTTCCAGAGTGAGTTTTAACACTCTTTATGACAACATGCGCAGTGGATGTACGCGAGCTGAGTATGACAGACTCTCCAGATTGTTAGTTTTGGATGGGCAGAAGTTTGTCTGCGCTTATTTTCTGCTGTTTACTGTCGAGCTTCACTTCAAGACCAGCACATTCATTATTTGAATGTTTCTTCCCCACTGGTGTATTGTGGTGTTTCTGTAGCTCAGCTGCTAGATCATTGTGTTAGCAGCCCAAACGTTGTGGGTTCAATGCCCAGTAATTGCCCTTATAAATAAAGTGTATAATTTAACTGTACAGTTAGTCCCTTTGGATACATGCACTTGCCAAATACATGGATTTAAATATCTGTAAGAGAACTTAGCCAATGTTCCCAGAATGTTTTCTATAAGTTGGAAAAACTCTTGACCTTTCTTAGTTCCACTCTGACCTTGTGCACCGTTGCTACAGTTACGACACCTCGGCCCATCTTGTTTCATGCTGCCTGTCTGACAGATGGGCAAAAAACCCAACACTCATTTCATTCTCCATCTCTTCTTTCTCACCTCTTTGTGTCCATTAGACTCCAGCGGAGAGGAGAGATTGACCAGAGGGCTGAACATATGCCACACACACACACACACACACACACACACACACACACACACACACACACACACACACAATAATGCTAATTTTAACCTGCAGCAGCTGCTCACCTCCTCAACTTTATTGTGATGCAGAGACAGATGTGTGTGTGTGTGATGTCCAGTGCAGAGAAGCAGGAGGGAAAAGTTTACATCCAGTGTCTCTGCTGTAGCCTTTATACTGCAGTGATAGATTTCTGTGTATGTATCTTGTGCGATAATGTACAGAAAATGCACAACACAGACAAATCTTGACGTTTCTTCTGATTGTATATCTTGTTATTGAGGCCTTGTTGTTTTTATGCAAATGAGTTTTGCTGCTTAGTGGCTGAGCAACATCTCAACATGCTGCGTCATTCTTGAATCTCATCCAATCAGAATTTAGTTGTGCTGCTTGTTGTAATGCTAATTTATTGTTTTAAAATCAACTTAAAACTAATCAAAGCAACTTTCATTTGTGTTTGTCTGGTTTATCCCAAAACTGCCTTTGCAACATGATTATTTAATTTACAAAAAAACTTGATTTTCCAGTAAAATAATTGAATTGTGATTCTTTTACCCTGATAGAAAATTGCTCTTAATGTGATAGAAGATTTTGACTATGCAGGCAAAAGTTTGTCTGTAGAGCTTTCTGTTATTTGGGCAGGTGTGTGAGCGTATCTTTGAAATTTTAATAAACCTGATTTACTTTCAGTGCTGTTTTGGTGTTTGAAAATAAAATACCAATAATATACACCTGCGACTGCATATTATATATTAATGCGGCGAGTTCCTTACTAATGTTGCCTGCCAGATATAAACAGCCCACAGGTACTTTAATGAATTACATGGCTGAAGAAGTGTTTGTTGTGTTACAGTGATTATTCCACGCTTGAGAGGTTTATAAGCACTTGCAACTCTCCTGGTTTATTGCATCGAAGTAACATCAGCTATTTAACATTATGTGCAAAAAAATCAAAGCTGTTTTTAGTGGCTTTTTAAGGAACTGACTAAAGAGTCAGATATATGGTTGTGTCTCAGATGCAGCCCAGCTTTGCATTAGCAGCGTAAAAGGTTGTGGGTGTTATGTACTGAAATACTACATATGTTGAATGTACTGTAAGTTGTTTTGGATAAAAATGCCCAATGCAGAAATGTAAATAAGGACATATAATTTCTAAAGGCATAATAGAACAGACTTCTGTTGTCTTATAAATCTCCTGTTGTCTTATATAGACTTCTTGTTGTCAAATAAATTGGTGTATTTATGCAATTAAAAGTGTCTTTAAAGGTCCCCAAACGGAAGGAGGTTTTATCAGTTTAGTGAACTTTTGTCCCCACACTATGACACACACACACACACACACACTCGTGCAGAGATGTTGTCAGTAGTTTGAAGAGTTACTGACATTCTTCACTCACACAAAGACCTGATGCACTCCATCTTTGTCTCTCTCTGTTGATATCTCTGTCTCTCGCTCTGTCATTTTGCACAGGAGATCTGAGCTGTTGGCTTTATGTTTCTGGTTTGTTCTTCTGTACGTTGTCCCTCTGTCTGTCTCGCCGTCTGTTTGTGTCTCGTTTCGTCTCTGTTTCTTCTCTGTCTTTAAACCTCCAGCTGCCCCATTTTTTTGACGGACAGGTTTGTGTTACTTAGTAAGATTCGGTCGGTGGTTCAGGCCAGACGAAACGTTATCAGAAGTGTCTTGCAGATGTCACAGAGAAATCTGCTAACCCAGCTAACAAGGAACGTTCTCAGAACGTTGACTAAATATAAAGTATTTTATATTAAAATATATTAAAACATATTTTTTTCTAATATTGAGAAACAATGTTTAACAATGTCTAAAATTAAAATAAAAAATTTGGAATGTTCCCCAAATCTTCAAAATATCATTTTTAACGTTTATGTTACCCAGAGGAAACGTAAAAGAAACGTTCATGCAACCCAAGATTGTTAGCTGGGAAGGTCCAAATGAAAAGCTGTTTTTTGCCTCTCTATTGTGATGTAACCAGATTTTCAGTATGAAAATACAACTTCATTTTGGTTGATGAGTTCTTACGTGTAACAAAAACAAACACGCAAAGTCTTGCTGGATCAAATGCACAGACATTCAATTTCCCTCCATATTCTCTTGTTCTGAATCTTTTGGCTGCACCCAACATTCTGTTTGATCAGGCTGGTTCTGATCCGCTCACCCTCGCACTGACTCAACACAGGCTGTTTGAAAGCGGCCAATATGGGCCGTCCTGATTACATGTGTTTGTGTGTCTGCTGGTGAGAGATTTGGATGTGTTTGTGTTAATAAGTGTTTGGAGTCAGTGCTGCAGTAATGTTTGTGTGTCGGCAGGTGTTGGTGTGTGTGGGAGTGAAAGCAGTTTTCTCATTGGCTGAGTTTTATGACAACACGTTAAAAAAACAAATGATATTTTGTATAAAGAAAATGAAGACTGTTGAGAATATAAGAATCATTAACACGAACATTATGATGTTCAGATTCTTATTACTGTAAACACTTTACTTTTATTTTTTATAATTATCTTATTTTCCTAAAATCCCACGATTCTCATTAGATGCTCATTATTGTAATACAGTTGTTTGTATACTGTACTGTACTTTGTACTGTACTGTTTACTGTTCAAAGTAGAGTTATCACCATTATGTATAAATATACACCACCACATGTATAAAAGAAGAAATTATAAATCATTTTTCAAGCTTTTTAGAAATAATAAAAAATATAAATATATTTATCTTTGCATTTTGACAGCTTCCATTAAATTTTCATCATAACACGGATGCATTGATTCTGTTGAATTAGGATTCAGTGTGAATTTGGAGTCTGAGTCTTATTTAGTGGTCATGGGTCTGAATTAGCAGTCAGTGTGAATTAGGAGTCAGTGGTCAAAATAGGATTCAGTGTGATTTTGCAGTCAGTGTGAATTCAGAGTCAGGAGTCTGCTGTGCGTAGTTTGGATAGATTTGTACGTTGCGGCATCAACCACAGCAACAACAAGTGCCAGTGTTTCATCATTCGGGATAAAGGACAGTTTCACCATTAACTCCAGGGTTGTGCCAGCTCTCTCTCCTCAGTGCTCATTTAATCATTTTCTGTCTCTGCCAGTAAAACTGTCACTCTTGTGATCCTGCAAATTTACTTTCGCTCTCGTCCTCCCTGTTGTTTCTCACAGCTCTCAGAGGGCCCGGCTCGCCCCGTCAGGAGCCGAACGAATCCTCCCAGTGCGCCGTGTCTGTTTACTTTCATACAACACTAATGGACCACAAAGCTCTCAGAACACTGAGATGAATGAGTTTAATACACCCAGGACGAGGCCGGTCGTCTGATTAAAGCCAACATGAAATTACAATTGACCCCGTCCACTTTTTAATACACAGTCTGGGTCTTATTGTCCACGATTCATCTGTGCACATTACTCTGAATTAAAACGAATGTTTGTCTCTTGAAATCTTTTTTAAAAAGACTTTCTCCTCCTTTGAATTTTCTTTCCATTTTGGGCGCCTAGATCAGTTCTGGTTTGTAGTGTCAGCTTTTTGTGTTTTGATAAGTCCTTGATGGTGAAAATTACTTTAGATCTCGTGCTGCATGTTTTCTTACTAAATATATTATACCTCAGATTATAGATATTACATTTTAAACAAAATAGCTCTGTGGTTAAGGCTTGTTTTAAACTTACCATCATTTTTCAGGAATATTTTTCATTGTGTTCGTTTTTGACTTTTGCCCAGACTACAGCTTCTCAGGTATCTTCACCTCCAGTCCAACTCAGCTGTTCAGGCTGCCGGAGACGCTTGTTTGATGGTGTTCCTCTGCGCCAGTGAAGGTTTTGCCAATAGTCATGTTTGTCAGAGCCCTGATTCGTATTGAGCCACAGCGAAAACTATCAACATCTCACACAGCACTCAGTAACCACCCTGACACATCTAACACTGTCAGAAGATCCCTGATGGACCTTCTCGCTCGTGTTTCTTACTAATTCCCTGCAAATGCGCTCATAGACTTGCCATTCAGCTTCTGAAGAATGAATCATTCTATCTCTCTCTCCCTTTCACTCGTTCTCTTTCTCTCCTGGGACAGAAGGAGACGCAGGTTAGATGAATAACTTTCACGTCTCCATGAAGTGAGTGAAGCAAAACGCATGATGAAGCTTCTCACAAGCTTTTCAGCTATGATTTATGTGTGGAGCAAATGCGTACGAGAAGAGAGACGGAGCGGGAGATGTTCCAGAAAACTTTCAGCAACAGTTGGAGCCGGTCAGAAACGCTGCAGAAAAATTCCCAGAGGGCTGTGGGTGCAGGTTGGGCAAACAGCAGCCCAGGTCATCAGTCACAGCAACACTCCTCACACCTGCTCTCATTTGTTGGGTGTAATCTTCTCAGAGCGCTGCATTTTTCATCCTGTTGTTTGGGGACTTTATAAGCACTGGTTATCCAAGATTAAACATTATTCCGTCTGTTTGCCCTGGGGAATGAAGAACACAAATAAATAAATCAATGAATAATAGTTGGGCTGGGCAGTACCAGCTGACAAATTTTGGCTTAAGAAGATTTTTATAATGCTTCCATTAAGCAAGAAAAACGGTAAACATGTTAATATAGTTCTAGAAACGTTTAATGCACCCAGTTTTTTTAGATGTTGTGTTAATGTTGTTGCTTGGTTTTTAATACATTATTGCAATTCTGTAGCACTTACAAAATGTTTCACTAACTGCTTCAGAATAATATTTTTGATATACATTTTTTTATGATGTTAAAAAATGTTATGCAATGTTACAGCAAAAACTGTTTTTTGAGACATTCCCATGTTAGCTGGGATATTTCTTTTAGACTGCTAGACTTTTAGCTGTTTGTTTACACAGTTTTTATAACCTCATATTTAGTTAAAGACGTGAAATATTCTTAGTTTTAAAATTCTGTTTGTAACATTTATTCAGAGATACTTTTTGTTTTTTGTCCTAAAAACTCACAAGAAAACTGCTAAACACAAATAAAAAAGCTTAAATCAGTAGAACAATATGTTGTTAGTTATCCCCATATACATATGGGTGTATATATATAGTTGAACATTCATTGCAATATTTGTGTATTGGCCTGAACTAACAATGGTTAAAGAACAGCATTTTATTAACAGTATTAACAAACCGTTTTGTTGCTAAAATCATATTTTACTCATTTCTGCTAAAATACGTCATGCTGTGTGGCTTCAGTATTCACGCTGGTGTTTGGGTTCCTATCAGCTTCTGTGTGTGTGTGTGTGTGTGTGTTTGGATGGCTGTGTTCATTTATTTGTGTGTGTGTCTGGTATTGATTTGTTTTTATATTCCATCTCTCTATGCCGCTCTCCATTTGTTTTGTTTCTTTCGAACACCCCCCACATCCCTCCGGCGGTTCTCCTTCGCTGGCTCGAGACTAGTTTGATAACTCACAGAGAGAGAGAAAGAGAGAGCCTTGTTTGTTTTAGATTTAGATGGATGGCTGTACGAGTGCATGGATGGATGGATGGATGGACGGATCTGATGAAAGAAGGTGTAGTAGGCGGGAGATTGTTTTTTGTAGGGAGGCCACATGCCCACAAGAGGTGGGACCAGCAGGGACCAGGCAGCACAAAATTATAAAGCAACATCTGCTTCACAATGCTGTAATATTGCCATTCTTTGGGGCAGATTCACCAAACAGTTGCTGAGTTTTTGCACAGGGTGTTTCAGAATAAAAACCTCTGAATTTTCCTCCCTGTGCATCCACAGAACAGGCTGGAGGTCACATGATGTAGCCACGCCCACTTTTGTCCATAACATTTACCTTTATGCTTTTGGCAGATCAGAGGTTGTTGGTGTAAATGTGTCGTGTCCTTTAAGGATCGCCACTCCAGTTTGGATTTATATTCAGACAACAGGAAGTTCAGACACAGATGTACAAACATGCCTCTGTATATAAAGACAGGGTAGGTGATCTTTTTTTGTTTTATTTTTATTATTTTTATTTATATTTTATAATTGTATTATACTGGTTGAAAGTCTCTGGTTGAATAAATGTATGTATTACATTATATACCTTTATATAATGGCCCTAAAATGTTGCAAAGTGGATGTAAAATATTCATTTGAATTTGAATACAAGGACATAGACAAGTCAATAGTGGAAAATTTGTTGTTTGTAAATTTAAGTCTTTTTTTTATTTTGGTTAGATATAATCAATTATCAAAACCATTCTCCATTTCAAGGGAAAGTAAGTATATTTTGTCAAAATGATTGATTTGTTGCAAAACCTGTGATGAAATTCCTCTTTTGTCTGTTGAATTACAGTAAAATTTCACTTATTGTCATTCCAACTCAACATCCTGTGATGTCCGATGAAACTCATAAACTGAACTGAGCCAGATCAGAATTTTGTACAACTCTGCTTTGTAGGAAACAGGGCAACTCTGGGTTTTGGAAGAACGCTTGTCTTTCAGATGAGAATCTAGTTTATTGTATCTTAGATCACACAATTTGTAATGCAGTCGTGAGCGGTGTTGTCGGTCAAAACCAGAACCCGAGAGCTAATCCAGACCGGACCGAGGTTGTTACGCTTTTCTCTGATGTTTAATTTCTTTTGGAGGCTGACCCGCAGTGAGTCCTGTTGCCGAGCGACCGCTTCTGCATGCTGATGTAAAGATGTGTTTGTCTTCAGGACCATGATGCACTGGGTCAGTGTGACAGTGATAGATGTTGACCCGGGCTCGGAGTTAAAGAGAACTCATGCCTGACGCCGGGTGTTCTTCCCTGCTGAGGAGGAGACTGTCGAACAATCTTGGGCTTAGACACACGCTCTTAAACACGCGCACACACACAGAAAACATTCACACCTGCTGCGAAAGGCCAGTGAGATGTGAGGTCCAGCCATCCACACATTATGTGGTGAACCCACAGCTGTTAACACAATGACCTCACACACACAAACACACCTCGCACTTAACAAATCAATAATAATCACATCACTGAGAAATTCATTGGCCCTGTCTATGAGAGGACTCCTCCATCGACCGGGGTTTTGTTTTCTCTTACGCACATTCATATGGACGTGCGCGCTGCTCCAATTTTGTCTTTTGTATAAATATGTTATATTTATGTATATCTTTTTATAAGTATATATGTATCATTTATATATAGATTTAATTTAAAGCATAAACTTAAATCTTGAACAATGTGTGCAAATATGGCTGTTTTGAACGTTCATCAAATGTTCAAAAACATTTTAAAGGTTTTTGTTACTTAATGCTAACAGTAGGGATACGTTTTTACAACCTAATATTACTAGCTGTAATGGCGCAGACTTGCTGAGCAAAGGGGTTTTCGTAAGTGAATGAGACTCGTTCTCTTCCAGAAGTTAGCATGAGCCTCATTGTGCCACTAATGAGCGTCATTAATTTAGGTTCGTGACTGGCCTCTGACGTCCGCTCAGCTCTGACCACAGAGTTACTTACACCCACAACTAAAAGGGTTTGGTCATTTTGGCGCATTCTTAAACACGTCTTGTGCTGCCTCATGGCACTTCCTGTTCCCTGACTCCCTTTCAGATGCTAATCAGCGACGTGGCCGGTGTTTACAGTGTGTGGGCTGTTGTAGTGGATGTGTTCCTCTCCACGATCAAAGCACTCACCGGCCAGTGACCGACGGGCTCAGCTGTCCGCATCTCTGGCTGTATTCCCGAGAGTCCCGGGTTTGAATTCTGCTCAGAGCTGAACTGAACAGAACCGTGTCTGGCTAGCTAAGTCTGCTATGACAGATGTTAAAAGTGGTAGACTGCAATTCTGACTCACTCAGTGAGAGGATGAAGGTTGTCTTCACAAGCCCCCATCACATATTGTTCTGTCGAATTCACTGTACCATACATAATTTAAATGGAAGGATAAATTGTGCTATATGTCTTTAACCGTAAACGAACATGTAGGGGCTATAACTCTAAAATCCATTAATAATGTATAATGGCTTTGACGTAAATACTCTGTTCTGAGGAACCTGTTCTTAAGGAGTACATCATAGCAGTGGTTCTGCTTAAAGTACTGGGTTCTATCAGATGGGGTTCTGTGATACAAATCACATTCTATTATCCTGCACACTAGATTGTTCTACGTTCCTGACACATGATGAATGCATTTATTATAGTATTTGTTAAACAGCAAGCACCTAATGTTTTCTAAACGTTCTCTCAGTTATCAGAAACATTCTTTCACTAACATTACTAAGACTTCTTCAATGTTATATAACATACCATCAAAAGAGTATTATTATGTTGTTTGTAGAACATTTTATAAATGTTAAAAAATAAAAGTGTTAAATAAAAAATTTAAATAATGTTTTTTAAATGTTACAACAAATAACAACAACCAAAAATGGTTGCAATGGATGTTCTAAGTGTTTCTAGAACTTTTAAAATAGCCTTTTAAGCATTTTTGTTACATTAGGGAACATTAGGGAAACGTTCTTACAACCTGAAATTACTAGCTGGGGGGTTGTTCTGGCTCCCACTGTTCTGGCTTTTTGCTCAAATCTTGGCTGGCTCGACAACCTCTGTGTAAATCATGCAGAATCTCATATTTTAATGAGGCCTGAGAGAATCCAGAGTCAATCAAAATGTGATTAAATGACTTCTGTCATTTCGGGTTGTAGTGTAATTTACAGTTTAAATGTTACTGTGTGTTCTTGCAGTAATGTCACGTTTACATGTGCATGTTTTTAACCCTTTGTTCTCAAAAAAAAAACATTTGCACGTTCTAAATAGTGTCAGATATTGGAACATTTAGTAATTTATGGTAATCAGGCTATTAAGAGTGAGAATTTCAATAAACTAAGACATTTGTGCAACTTTCTTATGCCCTTTTTCCCCAATGACACTATAATCAAACATACAAGTATGAACTGGTAAATTAACCGTGTGCCGTAAGCTTTTAAATGTGAAAATGTGTCATGTCTTCCTGTATATTGATTTATGCTAATATTTGTTAATGTTTGTGGAAGAGGAAAGTGTTTCCAGTCCTCGTCTTTTTAAAAGGATTGAAACGCTGAAATGAAATGCCAGAGGTTAAATTGTCTGCTGTGTTTTTAAATGACAATGAATTAATATACGGACGCCAACTCAACAGGAAAGTCACTGACAGGTGGTCGTCCATCATATTTGTTTAGCTGAACCTCATTGGTGAGTCAGTCTGCTTTCATTCTAATGTGTTTGTGGATTCACTGGGTTCCCAGCTAACACGCTAACAGGCGAAAACGTTCTTGCAGTAATGTTAGTTAAACGTTTTTTTAAAGTTATATAGCTCATCTGGTAAAGCATTGAGTTCGCAGCACAAAGGTTGTGGGTTTGATCCCAGGGAATACAAGTACTGATAAAAAATGCATATAATTCACTGTAAGTCACTTTGGATGAAAGCATTTGCCAAATGAATAAATGTAGAGTCACAGGAATCAGTAAATCAGATTGTTTCATTTTAAAAACATAAGACTGACAATAAGGCTGTTGTATTTAATATTAGCATTACAACACAGTAATTGTAAATGTGATATTGAAGCTGCTTTTAAACTATCACACAATTTTGCTATCAGAACAAAGCAGTATTTATGTGGTTCAGAAACAATGTTCCCAATTAGTGTGACGGTATTAAACAGGATTTGACAAGATAATTTGACACTAAATGCGATCAGAAAACACCATCATTTTGGGTCCTGCTGGTGTTTCTAAATTTAAATGACTTAGAAAGTTTCTTCATTCTTTTGTTGTCTTTGACTTACTCACTGATGTGTCGTAAGACGCTACGATTATTTATAGCGGTCTTAAGTTTTCTGTATATTACTTTGATTTATTTTTTCTATTTTCTGTGAAGCCGCTGTGGAACAATTTGTGAAATGTTTTGTAAAAAGCACTACACAAATAAATGAATCTAGGAGAGTGTTTTATCTTTATTGATTCTGTTCTGTTGTGAAACTGCACATGTGATACAGGTTCTCCAAACTCCGGTGAGGTTGTTTTTTTAAGCCTGACCGCTAAAAAACTAAAATGTGTCATAAAGGGGCAAAATTTCTGTCATCATTTACTTTCATATCATTCCCAACTCATGTTCATATGAAGACGTTAAAATGCGGCTCGATTCTTTGGAATTGAATTGAATAGCTGTGTTTGCAGAAATTTTCTGAGGATTTTCTGTGTTTTTATTTTGCTTGAAATTGTTGCTACTTTGAGCTATTTGCTCCATAACACTTCATGTCTACATAACTGCAACAGCCTTATAATGGAGTAAAAATGTCAGTGAATAATCTGTCTCTCTCTCTCTCTCTTTGCCTCTCCCCCATCTCACAATCTATCCCTCTGCCTATTCCTCTCTCTCTCTCTCTCTCTCTCTCTCACTATCTCTTTTACTATCTCTCTCTCTCTCAGCTCCAGCAAATGCTCAGATTGTGCATTCTGGGCAGGCATGTGTGGTGAAGGAGGACAACATCAGTGAGAGAATATACACCATCAGAGAGGGAGACACATTAGTTCTTCAGTGTCTGGTGAAGGGGCATCCGCGGCCACAGGTGAAGTCACACACACACACACACACACACACACACACACACACACACACACACACACACACACACACTCTCTCTCTCTCTCTCTCTCTCTCACACACACACACACACAC
>JBAJNP010001214.1:19234-66334 GCA_036877545.1 Yasuhikotakia modesta
TCTCTCACACACTCTCTCACACACACAAACACACACTTGTATATGGTTCAAAAATAATATTAAATTCTAGACTATTTAAGATAAGGGTTTTGTGTCTGCAAACGAGTGCCATTTAATGCACCCCGGTGACCTTTAGTTATTTGTTTAGATTTGTTAAATGACAGCGATTCGTTCAATTAAGAGATTCGTTCAGAAGCACTGATGCTAGTGACACACCAGTGACCTGTAGCTGTCAGAGATCTGTCTTTACTGTATGTGAGACCGCGACTCAGTCATGGGTGTGTGTGTGTGAGAGAGTGTGTGTGTTATATAAGGCACGGGTGAGCTGATAACAGTAGGAGGTGTGAAAGTGTGACTCCCACAGGCACTCTGTCCGGTGTTATCAGATCACTTATTAAAGACCCTCACACACACGCGGCCTCCCAAATACCTGTCTACATGTATTAGCTGTACATGTTGCACCAGCCGATATGAATCCCATCAGTTTGTCCCGGTGCTGTGCAGAATCGAGGACTCAGAATTAGGAAGTTTCTATTCTGAACCATGAGCCACAATTTCCATTAAAGATGTCAGGACAATGAAATGACAACAGGCTTAATATAGGAGCATAATATACAGTGGGAATACAGTCACACTGTCTGAATATAAACTAATGAGAACATTACTGCATGCACCCCTGGCTGTTATTGCCTGCGGAGCACAGTTTCATGGTTCACTAGATAGTGTGCATGTGTTTGTGTGAGCCCGTGTGTGGATATGTTTGCGTTTTTATGGAGTGAATGAGAAATAGGGTATTTTGCCCTTCACACTGGTGTGTAGTTGTGTGTTATAGGGTCAGTGAGTGCGATCTGTGTTGTGTATGTCACACACACTAGTGTAGGTTTGATTTGAGACAGACCTGCATGTATAAATCATTGAAGCTCATTTAAAACAAAAGGATCCGTGTCAAATTTTGGGTCAGTGTGTATAAATCCGGTATGTTCAGATAACCTTGATCATCAAAATAAGATGTGTGGTTCTGTTTGTTCTGACAGATGCAGTGAGGCTGTAGTTTGCATTATGTAACCGTTTGAGCTGACTTCCCAGTGAACACACAGCTTCATATATGATACAGAATCTGTTTTGCATGCTTTCAGTGAACAAGTGAAAATATGTTTGTGCTCTGATAGAGATAAAAACTCAATTCAATTGCAATAAATTGTGTTAATAGTATTATTTGCTTTTAAAGCTGCAATATGTAACTTTTCTTGGTTAATGATCAGTTATTAGGCCAGTACATAATACAATGTGTTAATGATTTCTAATTTTATTATATGAATTTTTAAATGTTAATAATAATTTTTAAAAACTGTCCGTTTGTAAACAGAAAGACAATCTGGTTACCATATATCACGTTTGTTACTGCAGTCTTGCAGAGATGGCGGATGACTATACAGTAACATTCTGTCTGTTGTTTCTGTGCATGCTGTGATACACTACAGACATTGAAGTTAATGATTTTATTTGTATTCTGTAAAATGGATGCTTTTATTATTTTGCATCGTAACATTATTGTCATGATTGATCTATTTCCTGTCACATTGTGGCTCAGCAGATAGTGACTGTGCCAGTGCTGGGCTCTCAGTGGATGATAACAGTGTCGGGGTGTTGAGGACGGAGATCTGATGCGTGTTGCGTGCTGCATCCCACAGGGAGTATAGAGTAACTCACTGCATTGGCGCTTCTGCAACTGGAAGTAAAAACATGATACCGCCCCCCTTTCTTTTCCCATCATGTTTTTTTCTCTTTTTGATTATTAACAGATACAGTAAAGGTCAGCTGTCTTCAACATGATGCCGTGTTTCGCTGTCAAAGTGCAACGGCGAACATGCCTCAGCCGTTACATTTGTCGTATTTTTAACCCAATTACAGGCTGTTACAGATGTTACAGAAGTTTTCAAACCTTAGATACGAAAACACAGACACAATCTCCAAACTGTGAAGATGGAGAGTTTTAAATAAGCTGTGAAAGTGTGTATCTGTAGGTAATGGTCGTAATTTGTGAGGTTAAGTAGTTTTTATTTTGTTCCTTGTGTTTTAGGCGTGTATATTTATTTTTAGCTGTGGTGCTTTATTTGGCGTGTGCTAGTTTTGTTGCAGTTGCAGTTTTGTATGGAAAAGTCAGCTAATGGAATGTTCTCAGAACGATAGCTAACGTAACATCAGTAGAAAGTTGTTTAACAGTATGTGTCATATATATATCAAAAGCATTATTCTCAAGTTGTTAGTGGAACGTTTTAAGAATGTTCCAGAAATTAACAAAACGTTTGTTTTAATAACCAAGCTTTTGGACATTCCAAGAACTTTTAAAGTAACATTTTAAATGTTTTTGTTACTTTCCTACAACATTCCTACCACCTGAAATTGTTAGCCATCTCCAAAAATGTTGTTTTTATGATGTGGGTTCAAAATAGCCCTAACAACAAAACCATCTTAAGAGCTCTTCATTCTGTTGTGCTCTGTGTAGCTGTTTCTGAATGCCAGGGGGCGAAAAATGGTCCTCAGAAACGTATCTGATCTGGGCCGGGTGAACTTGAAACCAGGCTGATTATACGGCGCTCCCTTAAGACCGATTAGATGACTAGTTGTTCAGGCAACCCACAGACTAGTTGATTTTAAAAATATGTAGTTTGGCACACGCCTGGTATGTAATAAATCAATAGCAATCCCATCTCATCTCTGCTTCCCTCTGTCCTCTCGGATCGGATCCAGTCGGGTGTGTGCGCTCCAGTTTCAGAAGCTCATTTAGGACAATGAGTCTGATGAAGTGTATATCTGATTCTTCATCAGAGCAGGTTGTTTACCCTCTTTCTGATGATTGGACTGAAGGCAGTCATGTTGTGATAAGAGTGATCAATCTGGCAACACTCTCTTTTACCGCTCTTGTGTTTTACTGAAGTACCTCATACCGCATTTAAAACAACAACAGAAAACTAAAGCAGTTTTATTTACCAGAAAATATTTAAATTTCATAAATGTGAGAATATTCTGGGGGTCTGAGCACTCTAGTTGCTGTTGTAGTCTGGGATAACCCATGAGATTTTTTATAAAGCTGTAATGTGTAACTTTTGCTTCTCTGGCGCCGTCTCTGTTTAAAACAGGAAACTGCAGGTTACTTTACATTTATTTGTGTGTTGAAGGGCAAAACATTTTCTGAAAAATCTGACCTGCCATCTCAAATTATAAATCATTATAAACTTACCTTTGCGAATTGGGTTGTATTAAAAATAATAAAAATATAAAAAACTGCAAATTGCATATTGATCAGTCAGTTATATTATTACTGCAGTGCATTATGTTGTGTTTTTGGGTGTGCCCACTAGTTAAACCAACTAGTTAAACAACAAGATGTCCTTGGTCAGCCAACAAAGAAGCAGTGCTTTGTCCGTCCATCACAAAACTAGCACTGACTAGCATAAATCAATTCAAGGACATTCACAGTGATAAGCTGGTATTCTCAATCAAGGTACAATTGTATGTAATCTTTTATGCATTCACTTCAAGTTTAGTGTGGAATTCACTCAAATTTTTATACGTTCTGACCCTGGTCAGATCATTGAATATTGAGATCCTAATTCTCTGTTATCAGGATACCAGTATCATGTCAGCTGAACTCAGTTGGGAAGACAATTTCGTTTATAAAGGATGTTTTTCTTAAATTTGAAACTCCTCAGTTTACATTTATGGTTTAATTATAATTTAGTTTTGTAACGTTATCAAGTTAATTTTAAAGGCAATTTGGTATTGTGTGAGACGTTGCATCTTTTACAGTGAATTTAAGGTATATATTTTTATTAGTACTTGTGTTCCCTGGGATCGAACCCACAACCTTTGTGCTGCTAACACATTGGTCTACCAGTTGAGCTACAGGAACACAAGGTTGCATCTCAGGTGAGAGTGAGGAGTGTTGAAATACAGTAAAAATATGGAGCAGTAAAATTAGTCTGTTGGCTATCATAGCTCAGATTAGCCAGAGAAATATTTGAGCTCACATTGATCTTTGACTTTTGGTTTCAGACTCAGTATCTTGGCGAATCCAAGCATAATTTAAAGGCACCGTTGAGATCTTCTCTCCGAAGAAGTCCAGAGAAGACACACATGAGATTGTGTTTAAGGTCGTTGAGCAGGTCTGCTGTAGCTGGAGGTATAGCTGATGTTCTCACCCTATAGCATTTCATCACATGGGCACCGTCGGCTAAATGCGCTGCCTTTAGTAACACAATAGCCCCCTAAATGGCTCTGTGAAAGAGATCCTACCCCACACATTATTTATTCATGCTGCTGGTCGCAGCAACCTTGGGCCTCGATCAGAGAGAGAAGAACAAAGAAACGCAAAAAAGAGAGTTTGAGATGAGGCAGGAGAGAAGGGTCGTCTGGATTCGGTTTCTGTCCTTGATGGTTCAGATGAGAAGGATCAATACAGTTCTGAAAACAGAAAGATCAGATGGCAGAAAAACATCTCACCACCTTCTGATCAAGACACACAAGGTCATAAAACAACCCCCAACAAAGAGAGAGAGATGATGTCTGGTGTGGTTGAGGAACTCCTGAGCAAGGTGTTGTTCCTCAAGGCTTGTTCCTCTGCCTTCTTGTTGGAAAACAACTTATATTTTAAATATAAGTGTGAGATAAACACATACGTTTTCTCCTGTGTTGGCTTGTTTATATTGAGGCAGATTGGGTGGGACATACGGACAGTTTCATTCTTATTATTTTAGACCATATGTTGAGTTTATTTCATGTTTATATAATATAGATATTATATTTATACTTTTTTTTTTTTGGCTTACGTCTTGAATTATTTAAAGCTGCAATATGTAACTTAAGCCTTTCTAGCACCATCTCTGTTTGAAACATAAAAGTGCAGGTTATTTTACCTACTTTTCATTACATGGTAAAGTCAACTGACCCACAAAATCTGACCTGACAGCTCAAATTATAATGCACATGCTCAGTAACTTATTTTTTATCATCTTTAACCCCAGAAGTTACAGATTGCAGCTTTTAAAGTACAAGTTTTTGTCTGGTTGTCTTTAACAGTTTTTCATTGCTGCTAGTTTACCAAACAGTTAACTAAACCATTACATGGGCTAAAGGCGTTGAAACCATCAATGCCTTTTTTTTAAAGTATCTTAAATCACAGTTATTTTTAATGAAATATGCATCTTTTGCCTTTAAAGTCATCAATTAGGCTGTTTAGTCTTCTAACCTTCTGTGACCTGTCAGTCTTCTCTTCAGTGGAAATCAGTTACTTTGAGAACGTTACGTCACCTTATGCATTTTCATGAGCCAAGCTAATGTGGTTTACAGTGGGCCTCCCCACCACCTTTATAGATCACTCCCTCGCCCCTGGTCTGGAGAGAGAGAGGAAACGGCATAGAGGATAAAGGAAGATCAACTGTAGGCCAGATGAAGGGTGTGATGGTGAGAGACAGAGAGCAGAAGGAATATTAAAGCAGAGGCTGGTGCTGGGAGCTGAGTATAGCCCCCCGTGGTGGAGCCAACCAGAAACGGGGGCTTTTATTGGCACCTCCATTTGCGCAGCATCTAAATGCATTACGCCAGACGGCCTCGTGCAAAATCGGCGTTTAACAGCATCTGATTGGCCACGAGAGAGACAAATTAAAGGAGGGAGGGTGAGACAAGAATCTTTTAAAGAGTAGCAGATGTTTTCTGTACCTTTGGTGACTTGAGAGCAGGAGACACTCTTATCCAAAACGTTCGGTTTTTAAAAAGCTAACATTAGTGCTCAAGTAAACTTTTTAAAGGGGTCATGTCATAGAATCCTAAGATTATTCATTTATTTCCACCTGGCAGTTAGCCTCCGCTAGTAAATGCTGCAGTTAAACTGCTGTATTTATTTCTCGCTGATGGCTGTTTAGCATAGCTGGTATTTTGACCTTTTCATTTTATTATAGTAGCGGTTTTACTGATAATTTTTCTTCAATCATTACATTTTTTTTACATTTTAAGCAACTTACTGTGAATTCAATGCATACATTTTTTTAACAGTACTTGCATTCCCTAAAATCGAACACACAACCAGTGCTCTACCAGTTGAGCTACAGGAAGTGTGACAAAAAAAAACATACTGACACTTGTAACTGGAATATTATTGCACAGCATTCTGGGAAGTGTATTTCCCCCTCCCAGCAGAAGAAATCCAAGCCATGGTTTGATAGCTTTGTCATCAGCTTTCTTCATCACATCTCCACATCAGCGGACAGGTCGCATTACATTCAGTCAGCGCTCTGATGTGTGCATTGGTCAGCACTGACATCATCATCATCATATTTGTCAAGGTTCTAGCGTTTGGCACTAGCATCACTTAACCCAGCTAACAGGGAATGTTTTCAGAACGTTGGCTAACATTTCTCAAAATGATAAAAAAAGTTAGTAGAACTTTTTAAAACGTTATATTTCATAAATCAAAAACCCTATTTTTGCTATTTGTTTGGAATGTTTTGAAAGCGTTACACAATTTAAATGTTTGAATAATGTTTTTTTAACCAAGAAGTAATGTTAATACGTTGTTTTAAAAATCACATTTCTTTATAATTAACTTTTTTAAATGAAAACCTTAGGAAAACATTCCTACAACCTAAAATTGTTAGCTGGGAATAAGTCCCAGAGAACAAACAAAATATTAAATATAATCTTTCAATTCACTTTAGATAAATATTGAGAAGTTTATTAAGGCGGAATATGAACTGCAGTGATAATGCTTATTGCATTTTTTGCATTTATTTATGGTAGATGCATGAATAAATGCAACATCTGCAGCAATAATCATTATTGCGATTCAGTTTCCCCTCAGACTGATGGGAAGTGAACTGGATCTGTCTTTGATCATGTGGTGTGTTGGACTCAATATTTAGTATTAAATGATGTAGAACATTAAACCTCATTGATGTACACAGTGAATTTGTCTTCCTATGTCCAAACATTTGATTATCAGCATAAACTCTGGTCCACAGAACCTCCTGTTTAGACACAGAGACTTTAAAATGATCAACAGCAGCTCATTTTTAGCTGATGTTGTGTCTGAAATGAGACATAAGTGGAGCTGTACTCAAGAATATTTTGTTAACTCAAGTGTCTGAACAAAACTTTGGAACGTTTTCAAAGACTCGGTGCCTTAACCTTTGGTGAACCTGACGACTGCTTCTGTGAACAGACTGTGGGCGTGCAGCCTAAGATATGAGATCATAATGGCTTTGTGTTTGTTTCCTACATGACACACAGTCTCAGGACTTTGTGTCATCTAGCCACCTTCCTCTGAATATTCGCTGTTCATTTATATCTGCATCTGCCCAAACAAAAGTGAGCTTGAGAGCTATGACACACACAGGAAGTTATAAAAAGTCAAACGTTTGAAGGAACACATTTTAGGGTAAGAAGGAGACAGATTTTTCTCTCAATTAACGTTATAAGATGTACAGTAAGCAATTTTTGACAAATGCTTGTTATTTTAAATACTTGAAAACATGCTCTGCCCTCAAAATAACAAACACAATTTCCAACACGGGCAATAACTAACAACTGATGCACATGCCCCCTATTTCTGATTGGCTACGAGGGTGTTACAGTGTTTTGGGGACCGGTCCTATCCACTTACCGGTCTTATCCATACTTAAATATTGCTACATGCCAGTCAGTATGGTGAATTGAATTTGATGTGCAGTGCTGGTGTGTTCCTCTGTTTGCTTGTGTGTATGTAGGGCTGCAGGTGAACACCATCAAGCTGCAAAAGGACTAATAGTGTCAACATCTCACAAACAGCAGATGTGTTTCTGTCCTCATTGTGTCTGTGGGCAGAACGAACATCTTCACACCTCAGGCTGGTTTGTGGGGCTGCTGTGGGATGTTTAATAGAGCTGGTGTGTGTACAGTACATATGGAGGTGTGTGTTCTCCGCAGCGCTGTGTGTTATTTGATTAGGATTGATTTCAGTGATCAGGGACACAGTTCAGGATGAGATGAGCCGGCAGAATCTGAAACCGCTGGATCGCTTTCTCTCTTTCTCTCTTTCTCTCTTTCCTGTTTGTCATTCGTCTTCTTGGTACTGCTTTTATCATTCCACTCTCATTTTTCTGCCCCCCCCACTTATCCACCCACCCCTGTATTTCTCATACTCACTTACTTTCCCTTTTTTCTCTTTAATTCTGTCTCTCTCTCTCTCTCTCTCTCTCTCTCTCTCTCACTCACTTCATCCCTTCTAACTCTCACTCTTTCTGTCTGTCTCTTGCACTCTCTCTGTCTGTCTCTTTCTGTCTTTCTCTCTCTTGCTCTTTATCTCTCATTCTTTCTGTCTCTCTCTCTCTCACACTATCTCTCTCTCTCTCTCTGTTTCTCATGGCTTCTCATGGTGTTTTTTCTATCCTATAACTGCCTCTATAAATTAAGTTCTCAGCGAGTGACACCAATTCGAGTCAAGCCTCGGCAGAAAGACATTTATGGCTTAATGCCTGTCAGGCTTGTTTAAATCTGGGCGTCGTGTGCTCCTCAGCGTTACAGACGGTTATTGCCACTGTAAGCGTATTTAATGCTCATCGCTGATTTTTTATGTGTGAATTTTCTAAATCAGTAAAGAGTGATTGCCGCTGTATGTATAAAATCTTTACTTACCTTTACACTGTGTATTACTGTAAACCTATTTAACTCTTTCTCTCTGTCTCGCGCTCTGTCTCAATTCAATTTGCTGTGCTTTATTGGGACAACAGAAACTGTACTTTTCTATTGCCAATGTAGTGCAATAAGGGCTGATGTACACTCAGTGGAGCGTTATTTCAAAATGAACAGTAGAGCTTTTATCACCGTTAGATGGTTTATTTTGTGATAATGACTGGCTGATTGTACATTATCCTGTTTTTTTACGGCAATTTACTGAATAAATGGATGTGAAATATTGATTTGCATTTAAGTTATTATATTATGTGGGAAGAAAAGCCATGAAACGAAGAGAGAAATGTAACAAGAACAGCTATGAAGGAAATTGCAGGTTACTGGGTATTTAAGAATTTAGTCTAAAAACAGTAAATACAGTCTATATTTAGTCTTTTTAATAATATAATTTGGTACAATAGGCAGAATCAACTGACTACAGTATGTTACAACAAAAACAGTAATTGTTAAAGGTCATGCCAGGCAGAAATCGCACTTTTCATACTTTTGAATAACAATAATTACAGTTTCACTCTCTCGCTCCCTCTCTCTCACTCTCTCAATTGTGCTCTCTCGCTCACTTGCTCGGTCTCACTCTCTGTCTTTCTCTCTCTCATTTGCTCTCTCTCTCGCTCACTTGCTTAGTCTCACTCTCTGTCTTTCTTTCTCGTGCTCCCTCTCTTTTTCTCTCTCTCTCTCCCTCCTCTCTCTCTCTCAGTATAGACAGTCAGAACCGTTCAGAATTTTCAGTGCAGACAGATAAAGACTGTTACCGTACTGCTAACAGAGACTCATGGGAAATCGCTCCCATGAGCAGACAGCTGCAGAAAAGAGCGTTTGAAGAGAGGGAGAAGGAGAGAGTTGCGGGAGTCTGTTGGGATCTCTGGAACGGTGGATGTTTGGCAGCTGTTGATGTTAGGAAGGACAGCATTGTCTTCTTTATTGGTTCATCTGTTACAACACCAATTTCTTTATCCTCTCATGCGTTCTCCGCAGCTGCAGTCTCTCTGTGTCTCCCTCTCTGCTCGCGCTGGCTCCCTCCCAGTCTCCTCTCTGTCTCCACCGCTGCTCTCCTTGCATCACTGAGACTTTCTAAAGTTTCTCCACCGCGGTGACTTTTCATTCCTGTACGAGAGCCGCGTGAGGCCGCTGTAATGATAGCCTATCCAACGCCATCTGTCTTACATCTGCCAGTAGGGCCCTTTGAGAGCCGTGATGAATCAACACAATAATGGCAGAGTTTTGGGCTACTGAGAAAACAAACACTTTTTTAGAATGTCACACACAGAAAAAGGAAGAAATCTTACATCTGAAAAGCCGCACGGGTCAAATCACTTAACAGAGACCGTTGGCTAATGTTTACTAAAACTTCTAGGTTCTTGCAGTAACTTTAGTAGAACGTACTTTTAGCGTTATATATCATATGTCAGAAAGGTTATTTTTAGGTTGTAAGTGAACTGTTTTTAAATATGTTACAGAGTGTTTAAAAAAACGTTCTTATAACCACACTGTAATATTAATACAATCAAATGTGTTGAAGATTTTTAGAGCTTTCAAAATGACACTTTTTTACTACCAGCAACTTTATGGAAATGTTCTTGCAACCTAGAACTGTAAGCTGGGGTCCTGCTGCAGTGTTAAAGGTTCTAGCATGAATTTGTTAATGACACATTGGTTGTGTTGGCCTTGGTTTTTCTCTATAGAGATTTTACAAACAGTTTTTGTTAATTAAGAGCTGCAATGCATGAGATAAATCAACCAGCGGATGAATAAAAACATTATAAACTTTGATATGAAGCAAAACTATATAAGAAAACGTTACAGTTTTAGATTCTTTAGAAAAACCGGCTACTTGTCCCTAAGAATTGCTTAAAGATATTAGGTACATTTTAATATTGCTACAATATTTAGAAGAACGAACTTGTAGTCACTCACAAGTATTAAAAGAAACTTCCTTAAAATGTATTGAAAAATAATGATATATTGATCATATATATAGGAGCAGTAATGTTGGATATTTCTGTGATTTTTGTTTTAGTGATTTTGGTGGCTCTCTCTTCAGTATAAGGGTTTTGTAGTTATTCACCATAAATTTCGCTATTAAACACGTTTTTCTGAAAATGAGGTTTAAATCACACTGTCCTGTGCTTTCAGCAGAGGCATATATCACCATATAATAATCTAGGAGCTTGCAGAGAAAACAAATGGGATTTTTTACTTACTGTTGCACTTTATAGCTGTTTCCATTTAAATTGTTCTGTATTCCTAAATAACTCCTGTAGAACTCAAACAAATTTCGGCAGCAGTGTTTCTGTCCTTTGCTTGGAGAGAAAAAGGTTTTTCTCCACAACACATTTCCGGCCTTCCACTGTGTTCATTTCTCACCCACATCACCTGGTAAATGAACAGAGATGCGTCCCAAATCCACAGTCAAATAAACCTGAATAAACACAAAGCCAGCCGTTTACACAAGTCCGTGCAATTCCATAATCCTTTGAACGTACGTTCTAACCTTTCCTGAGTTCTGCCAGCTACACCCGCCTGTGCGACACCTTCTCCAGAGGTGACCCCTCTGTAATGCAGTCGGTTCACTGATGTCCAGAGGTTGGAGATGTTAGAGATTACAGAGGCTTTAGTTTGAGATTTTCACTTGACCTTAAACACTCAATGCAAAGATGGTGTGAAGGAGTCAAAAGAATGATTGAGGTGGATGAGAGAATGATTGTGGACAGATTCTGAGGGCTGTACTTACTGTGAGGTCAAACTTATTGGGTTTCTTTTCTATCTCTGAACAATAATTGCATATATACACATTTACATACAACATTTTTAAATGCAAATAGCTCCTTATTTATTTATATGTAAATTTATTGTTTGTATGGTGTAGACATGGATGTATATATACATATACACACATATATATGACATTTTGTTTAATGTATGTTGTTTAAATACAGGCCTGTACATTTTAAAAACATTTGATATGTAAGTTGCATTTGTATACAGTCCATTTAAGAAATAGTAACAATATATTAGCTTTTGTTTATTGTATAATAAATACTTTTTAAGAAGTTGGTTTTTATAGTTTTATTGTATTAAGTATGTCTTATTCATGCAAGTGGCACTTTAAAAATATTTTACATTAATTTATTATATATTATATACTTTTATTTAATATATTAATAATTAGTAAAAATAATAATTAATAATTTTATAATAAATAAATTATTGATGTAGTATACATTATAAAAGTGAAAGTATTTTAGAGTAACTGTTCTTGCTTTAAATATGTCTATTTTACATAAAACACATAAAATATGCACTGAAAAAATTGAACTTGGAAAATGGAAACTCATTTCAGTGTTGCCCCCTGCAGGTGCGGTGGACCAAGACTGCGGGCAGCGCCTCCGACAAGTTCCAGGAAACGTCCATCTTCAACGAGACCCTGCGGATCCCCAACATCCAGAGAGTTCAGGGCGGGCGCTATTACTGCAAAGCTGAGAATGGGGTGGGGGTGGCTGCTATCAAGTCCATTCGCGTAGATGTGCAATGTAAGTGATAGGGCCACGATCCGTTCTCTTCCCGGTCTGATCCCTCCCTCACCTTCCTGATGGAGGTGAATCAGTGGGAACTCTCCAGAGCTCTGTCTGTGTCCCAGTGTTGCTTTAGTTGAATAATGGGAGCACTTGGGCTTGCAATTTTTGCGTGGGTGGTTATGGAAAACAAGAGCAGAAACAAAGCTCAATTGAGCTGCCAAGACAAATGAGGAAACACATTAGCACATCCACCAGTTTTGGGCAGATTTAATAAGCTGTGATAGATAGACATGGGGGCTGCACTGGACAGATTCGCCTGGAGAGTTCTGGTGAATGAATTGAATGGATCATGATGTAGAGTTGAAGCGATAGTTCAGACGGGGTTGCACTCTTTGTGTGTTACTGGGAAACCCTGCCGTGCTGCCCAGCACTACTGACCCACTGTCCCGTTGAGCCAAGGGTCAGGTCAGCGGCTCCAGACGGACCCACACAACCCACCCAAGAAACGTCCCACTATCAACAACCTCATTCTCTGCAAACACTCTGTTGTCTCTATGATCAATTTCTTTCTCAGTGAACAACCCTAATGTCTGCATTGATTCCTCTGTGAACAATCTTACTCTCTACAAACATCTCCAATCTCTATAATCAGCCCTCATTCACTCCAAACAGCCTCATTCACTCCAAACAACCTCACTCTCTACAAACAGCATCACTCTCTACAAACAGCATCACTCTCTACAAACAGCATCACTCTCGACAAACAACCTCACACCCTACAAACAACCTTTCTCTTTACTAACAGCCTTGCTATCAATGCATAACATATCATTCTCTCAGAACCATTTTTTCCTCAGAGCATCATAAAGCAAAGCCACTCTAAATATAATCACACGAACACTTCAGATAAATCTTTGGTTTTTGAAAGGTCTGAGTTACCCAGTTTATAGAACATGAGCGTGTGTACACAGACACAGCACACACACAGAGAGCGAGCGCAGCAGAAAAACATTTGAAAAAGTCTACATTAGCATAGCATTAGTGACTTTTTGGGGTGTTTGATAGTGCTTAAAATCACAGCTATAAAAAGCTCAAGAAAAAATCAAAATAAAACTTTTTATATGTGACATTTTAAGAAAGCCCTTCTTTTATCCTTCTGGCTTATTGGAGCCTCATTGGTCCCTGTTGCAACATATCGCAACCTCTCTCAGACTGTTGTGTGCCTAATTTACTCTCTACCATTCTCACATAACAAGAATCAGGCTCTCCCTCTTTCCTTAGTGTTCGACCATCGTGCGTCTCCCCCGGCCCCCCCGTCCCTTCGGAGGATGAATGTGTTGTTCCGCAAGGTTCCCCAGGGGCGGATGATAATTGTGTAGCAGGTAAACAGGGCAGGCTGACAGCCGCTCTGAGCAGAAACACTCCTGACGGGTGATGTTTGTTCAATTTTCCCCCACCGGCTCTGCGCGGCTCCCTGGATGACTTTAGCACCACAACACCGGCAATTAGACTCAGCCGGACCGAGCGACGATGCATGGCGTGGACCACCCACAAACGCACACACACAATGCCCCCCGCCCTCAGTCTCTTACAGAACCAAAGCCCATTACTGAGAGAACAGAAAGAGGGAGAGAGCGGCTGTGAGCTGAGATTTAAAGGGACGCAGAAGGTGTGAGAGATAAATTTAGGAGAATTAGAGAAGCAGGGCTGAGAGGGAGTTAGGAAAGGCTTGACAATACGACCCTGGAAATGACCTTTTATTATTCAGCGAATAACAGATCCAGGCTGCTTTTATACTGAACCGCTTGCGTTTGCACACAGGCAGCGTGACACAAGTGGGCTATTTAGAGTTATTTCATTAGAAAAATGATGACAAATCTCTCTCTTATTTCCTTGTTCACTAGTTTTTTGTGTTGGTGAACAGCTATGGCCAGTTTTGATGTAGTCGGTTAAAGGAAGTTCGATATTACCAGTCACAGTTGTGTGTGTGCTGCGCTAAAACTGTTTGCCTGATTTTGTGTCAGCATATTTCATCAATTTAACCTCATACTGGCACTCGCTATAGAGGCAGACAGACTCTGTTAACATCAGAGAGAGAGAGAGAAAGAGAGAGAGAGAGATGCACAAAACTATGTTTTCAAAATCGATTAGTTAGTGTTGTGTCAAAAATTACTCAATGGGAACAGAGTGTGTGCGCTGGAGGTTCCACAGAACAATTTTAGGTTATAAAAACATTTCCATAATATTTCCATTAAGTAACAAAGACATTAAAAAGATTTTCTGAGAGTTCAAAGAAACGTTTAAAATTATTATTTTTAATGTCATATTAACCTTGTCGCTTCATTACAGAAACGTTATTTAAATAATTTTTATTCTGTGATGTATTTAAAATGCTCCACTAACTTCTTAAAGAATAACAATTTTGATATATGATATATAATGTTAAGGAAATGGTATAATAATGTTTCTCTAGGAATGTTTTTGGTAACTTTGAAAGAACGTTGATGAGAACGTTGCCTGATAGCTAGGTTCTAGATGTTTTTCCACCAATCCAATGGATTACAAGAACCTTTGAAACCTGCATTGCTTGTGTTGTGGATGATGGTATGCTAGTGTCCCTCTCAACTGTCTGTGAACGATTTGGCCGCAGTTAGCATTAGCAACGGTGCATTAAATCCCAGTGGAAGGAGATGGAAGGCAAAAATCTTACAGTTCTTAGATGTGACAGAAGTAAAGGAACCGAGAAAAGCCATTAAACACTTCAAGACATCACACACACACTCTCACACACACACACAGCAGGTGGGTCTTTGTGTGGGCATGTCAGTCGTTGACCGTGGCACTTTGGCCAGTGAGACAGTGGGTAACTGTTCTGGGGTCAGCGTGCCTCTACTGTAAGGATGGACTTGGTTCAGGGACCCAGTTCTCACCCTTTCAATTTGGTAAAATATGATGACTGCCCAGCTCAGGTAAGCTAAGTTCACTCTTGTTTCATTAGCATGTTGAGCACTGATGATGTCATTGTTACAAATCCGTTGCATATTGAATTGTGATTGGTCTTGTCATTTGTGCATCTCGCCAGCAATACGCCAAACTGACAGAAAGTCTAAAACCTTACTGGTATTTCTTTGCTTCATTGCGAATCACTTCTTCATTATTTAAAGAATCGTACAAGCACAATTATGTGAAATTTCATAATAATGGTTACGCTCTCTTCAGTTCTTATAAGTGCCACTTTCAGAACTATTAGCGCAAAGCCTGCTGGGATTATGAAATCTTAAGAGATCAGACTTGTTGAGTGATATTTATGTTGAGTGTTTGTTGAAGCATTGATAGTATATGTGTTTCACTTTTGTGGGTGTGACTAATGATGGATTATTTACAGTGCATAGTGTGTTTACCTACAAGTGTGTGTGTTTGTGTGTTTGTGTAACATCCTGTTATTGCATCCAGACTGATTGGATGAACATTATGGACGACACCTTCCACAGAAGATTTGTAGTAGTTGTGTAGCCGATTGTTAAAATCTCTGACTTTTAACTGCAGATTTCAGTATCTTGGTAAATCTGACTAGAATGTGACATTGTTGAGAAACTCAAGATGCATATGTAAGATTAGGAGTGTTTTTCTCAAAACATAAATAATTGTAGCCATTTTTTCCATTTGCTTTCTGTTTAGTCTCATTGTTTTTCAGGAGAAACCATTAAGATCTTATATGTGTTGCTTCTTTGTATTTCTATGTGTCTGTGTGACTCACTGAAATCCATTCAGCATTTACTTCTCTGTGGGCTGTTTGGTTTTGCCGGTCGAGTGCTCTGATTCTGCTGGAGTGTATGTGTGTTTGTGTGTGTGTGTGAGAGAGAGAGTGTGTTTGTGTGTGTGTGTGAGAGAGAGTGTGTGTGTTTGTGCATGTTTGTGTGTGTGTGTGAGAGAGTGTGTGTGTCTGTGCGTGTTTGTGTGTGAGAGAGAGTGTGTGTTTGTGTGTGAGAGAGTGTGTGAGCTGGCCTCTAGCCTCAGCCTGCCTCTTCATGCCAGAATCTGGCGTCGTAATACAGTCCACAAAACGTTCCTTGTGCTGAAGCCATTGCAAGAACACGAAAGGAGAATGAAAATGAACTAGTGACTCACACTCAAACCAGCGCTGACACAATACACCTCATCTTAGTGCAGTAATTGGCTAAACAAATGACAAGAATTTCCTCTTTCATCATAGGAGTTTTAGATGAAAGAGTTTTCTGTCTTGGCTCATTTATGCACACACACACACACACACACAGACTTTGTTTCACTGTAATACTGAGGATATCTTATAAACTTTTTAATAACCTTTTTGCTTTAAAGCAAAACAATTTTTTTCATTGCATGAGAGTATTTTTACCAATTGGACCACAGCAACCCAACTAACCCAGGGAGCGTTCTCAGAACTTTGTAAAATGTTTCCTGAAAGTTTCAATGTTATCAGAAATGTTGTTGCATTAACATTAGTAGATTTTTTTTAGTATTATATATTATGTTTTGAAAACATTTTTTCTTAAGCTGTGGGATGTTTTGAAGAAGAAAGTTGCAGAATTCAAGTTTGAATAACTGCTGTTTTGAATGCTGCATGAACTTTGAAAATATTATTTTTTTTGTTACTTGGAAACATTAGGAAAATATTTTTCCAAACTAAAAATTGCAGGGAAGTTGTTTTTTTGACATTCTTCATTATATTAGTAAAACATTTCTTGTGTATTTTTCACCTCTCTCTCTCTCACACACACACACACACACACACACAGAGGCAGGCGCTTCTTTGTCTGAAGGGAAGGTACATTGTATTTGACCTTTGGGTTGTGAATGTGATGGGTAGAGGGCTAAAGGTGAGCCATTGAGATTTCTTTAGTTCCAGACTGTGTGTGAAGTGTGAGCGCCCACATGTGATTTTCTTAAAGGGCATTTCAGATTGAACTCAAAGCCAATTAATTCATTGTTATCTCGTCTGTTTTTGTCACTGTAAAGTCATTTAAAGACTTCTGAGAAATAAGAGAATGAGAGAAGACAGGACTGCACACATCAGACAGGAAGTTCCTTTGAGCTGCACTGGAGAGGGTAAATGAGGCAACAGGAGGCGAGTAGAGAATCTCTTTCCTCACGCTTCTTTGATGAGTTTAGGAAAGATCACGTCGTACTCTGACCCGTCATCTGTGTCTATCCTGAAAAATCCTGCCGTTGTTTGAACATTCTGACTTGTTTTCTCCTATCGTAACCGCCCTTGTTTTTCCCCTCAGTTCTGTTCTCTTACTCCTCGACCCAGAAGCTCTTCGGTCTCTTCGGAACGTGAACTATCACGTTCCTCCAAACAGTTCCTGACCAAAGCCGTCCTCTAATTGGTTGATTTGGGTTGATGATGGCTCCACCCCTCACCCATTTCTTGATGATGTCACCTCAAGGCATGTCCTCCCCCCGTGTGGGTAGCTGCCACGCTGCGCCTTGGTTTCCGCCTGGCGGTTGACAGCAGGCTGTAGGATGAAAGAGAATGTTTCACTCCACATGAAAATTTCATACACCTCTAATAAATATCTCCGGGCGGTCTCACAGCCGCAGAGACTCGTTCAGATGGGTGCTGGCTTATGCCTGCATTTCCTGAACCCGGTACTGCGTGCCTTAGCTAACTTTAGTTTATTATTAGCGTCATTTAGTGTAGAGCGAATATTGGAATTTGAGGAGACTTGGCAGTGTGGGTTGTTTTAATTCTTGTGTACAATAGTGAAACGTTGGGATTTTTTTGTTAAATGGAAGCTGGGAGAGATTTAAACAGCGTACGATCAAAACCAAGACTCTTAACGGTTGGTTTAAAAGGCAGTTTGTGATGCTAATTGAAAGAATGAAGATCATCAATATATCTTTATAATAAATGTATTGAAATAAATGCCACCACAGTGCTGATATAAGTCAAGTAGGTGCTTTTTATATGACACTAGGCAACAACTAGGCAACTCTGCTATTGAAAACCTTTTTCTTTTTGCTGCTGAGACATGACAGAGGTGTTAAACATGTCGTTCTCGTGTAATCTCTTTTTCTCTTTTTCCGCTCTTGTTTTTTCCATCTCACTGTGCCTTAAACCTTGTTATGCAGACATGGATTGTGTCTACAAAGCCCCAAAGCCACAGGAAACGAATGTGACAAAAGCCTTTACATTTCTTCTGTCTCTCTCTCTCTCTCTCACACACACACACACACACACACTAAACCTTCAGACCTTGTGCTCTTTCAACATTTAGGGTAACACAGCAGCAGAAATGGGGCGTGACAGCTATGTAGTGCACTTGTTGAGAAAGTTGTTTATCAGATAGAGAAATAAATTTAAATCACAGATTTCCTTAACAGTGAAAATGAAAATATAATTGAATTATATAATATAATTCCCAATAATTGTTTTGTAAGAAGAAACGCCCCTCCTGTGGTTCTAATCCAGGATTATTTCTTTTCATCATGAAATACAAGAAGTATTACTCAGAATGTCCAAGTGGTTGGTGGCGATTTTACTGCCAAGCCCCAAAAAGGCCCATTGTAGTCTGTGTGACTCACGCAGTACATTCCCAATCTTCTAACGTCATTTAATAGTTCTGTGTGGAGACCGGTCCAGTATTTAATGTTTTTCTTTCCCTGCATGTAAAATCTGCATCTTTTGAAAACTTGCTTTGTTTATCGGGCTTCTGAAGCAGTCGTGCACGGTGCATCTGAAAATCTAAACGCAACGCCTGTCAGAGGTGCAGTAGCGGTTCTTGAGCAATGCTGTTAAAAATTGAAATGAACTCCCAAAATAAGCAATTTTGTGCATATTTGCTAGATGTCTGTTTTGTGTGTGTTAAATTAAAAACAATTATTGTGTTTGCATGTAGGGATGTAGGAAGAAGTGTTTGTTTGGGTGCCTACAGCATTTTTTTTAGAAATAGTTTATTGTACCTGTAATTAGACAAGCTTTAAAGCGCCACCTGTGTGAACAACAGTTACTGTTTGGTCTGTTTTTACACAAGGACTTATTGCAAGAATTCACAAGGAATGCAAGTTGTATTATATTAACTTTTACCACATTTTAATAGCGTTGGCTGAAAATACCATCATTCATTTTTGTTTAGAAGCTGAGATATGTGTTCCAGTGAAAAAAGAAAATAACATGAGATTGAATAAATGATGTCAAAAGTATTATTATTTTTTTAGGGGGGTGAGCAAATAATTTAACATCCACAAAAGCTTGATATCAATGCAGGGCAATGCGTATGAATTCTGCCACTCAAAGAGTCCAAGACCTGCTGGAAATGAGAATTTATGCTCACAGATCTCAAAGGATTCTTTGATTTTCCACTGAAACTTTATTACTGCGGTCCGTTATCAGTGAGATATCGGCTTCTACATCAACTCATTTAGACTCATTGTTATTCACACGCGAGCTGCTCTAAGATTCAAATCAACATCTCGCTCTTTTCTGTCCTGAACCGACCACACGCTCCTCACGCTTTGTAAAGACGGGTAATAACTTTCTGCTTTCATGTATTTTTGCAGATGTGTGTTTTATTGAGAAATGAAATGGGAGCTGTAACCGGAGAGAAGCTCTTGAAAAGATCACACCACCTTCTGCCTTATCTAAAAAAAAGGTGTTTTTCAGGGCTGTGGGCTTCATTCATCAGGAAGGTACAAAATAAAATACATAACAATCAGCCTCTTTCTGCTGGGTGGGTATAAGCCTGGGGTCTTCAGTGAATGAGCGCTGAGAGACTTTAAATGGGAAAAGTTTCAGATTTTACAGCATTGACAAAACATTAAAAAACACTGAAACATGTTTTATTTTTATTTATTTATTTTATTTTCTGTTTAATTCTTTAAATTTAAATATCTATCTATCTATCTATCTATCTATCTATCTATCTATCTATCTATCTATCTATCACCGTATCATTAATTTTATTATTGGCCTGGAAACAAGTGTGTGTTCCTGTAGCTCAACTGTTAGAGCATTGCAAAGCAACGCAAAGATTGTGGGTTCAATCCCAAGGAACGCATGTACTGCTAAGTCAAATGCGTACCTTAAATTCGCTTTGGATAAAAGCATCTGCCGTATGAATAAATGTAATGAGAAACCAGTCATATGTTTGACACAAAGAACATTTTCAAATGACAGATTTGTGCGTGAAAATGGATGGTTTTCATTAGATCTAATGATTGTCTGCTGGAAACAATCTTTGCCTGGCGTTTTGTGTTGTGTATTTTGCAGGCACAGTCTTTATACTGTGGCGGATTGTTGTGCTTCTGTTTGTCAGGCTGTTGCGGTTAGTTAGTTTGTGTTCTCTGTGAGTTTGTTCTTGTCAGAATGCTACTGGCTTTTCTATTGGCCACAGGTAGCCTGACATGTAGATATAAATAGATGACAGATGCTGTGAAGGTTCACTGACAGTGTAAATGTCAAACAATTCTCAGTTTGTGTGTGTGCAGGACATGATAAAGCTGTTTCCCACCGATGACAATTGCCTGGTTGTAATTTTTTCATTGTGAGGTAATGGATGAGCTAGCACAACATCTGTTTTGTTGCATGTTATAAGGTGACAGAGGTGATAAAATGGCTCTTATAAATGATAAATGAACGCTTGCCATGGCTACACACCTCAGTAACGTTATTAGCCAAAACACGGTTTCACGTTCTCTGTCTGTGCACGATTTAGTTTCAGTAAACCCAGCTAACAATTTTAGGTTGTAAGAACGTTTCCCTAACGGTTGCATGATAAATAAGTGATAAAACTTTATTTTAAAAGTTCTAGGAAAAGTTCTAAGATCTAGTTTTTTAGATGTTGTATTAATGTTGCTGCTTTGGTTATACTATATTTTTTTAAACTTACGCTTATTTTAAACATGAACTTATTTTGTAGTTTGACAAATGTGTTAGGAACATGTTTGTTAAAGGTTTCAGATTAAATGAATATGTGAATATGTTTTTCTAAACAAAAACATTGTGATGTAAATTTAATTTAAGTGGCAGTTCGAGACCTAATAATAAACAAAAAGACAGATTTTTTGGCACCAATCTTGTTAATTCTCTGTACAAAACATCATTTGTCCTTTATTTTACAGAAGCACACAACACTTCTGGAACATTTTGCCCTGAACTTATGCGTTAACAAAGTTTGCATTGTGTGTAGCGGCATGCGCATGTATATGCATATGTGTGTGTGCGCTCTCTTGTCTGTTTAAATGCAGGGTGATGTGTGATCAGGCGTTTGTGCGTGTCTCTGCATGTATCTGTTTGTGATGTATTTACCTCCATGTGTGACACTTTAGGCTGCTTCCTTTAATCCTTTGACTAAATAGGACTGAGATTTACAACGCTGGGCTGTAATGAGACATTGATTGCATTGAAAATAGGGCATTTAGTGTCCACACTGCAGTATATGAGTCTCTCTCTGACGGACCCTCTGAAGTCTGCGGCTGGAGGTGGGAGGGTTCGGGGAAGGGGACACTGTCGGCTTTGTCCGCTATCAAAAGGACTTGTGTACCGTTCACGGAAGTGCGTCACACGCTGACATTTTCCGTGTTTCTTCCGAAAATTGTACAGGGAGTAATATTTCTGTGAAATCTTGTATCGATAATTTATAGCATCATTAAATTTAGGAGTCTAATAGCGGTTTGATGCTCAGTGCCAAGAGTTACCATCAGTTTTGTGGTTTATGATTATGGCTTGTGTTCCTCTGTTCTCATTGGTTGGTTTATTTGGATGTTCTGATAAGGTTTTGACCCAGCAGTCCTCAGAGTCGCAGAGACCTTGATGACTAAACTCTCTGTCTCTCAACTGAGGCATGACATCAGAGAGATAATGTAGGTCTGAGATTCTCCTCGGTCTTCAGACTCATCTCAGATAGAGCTATTGTATCACATTTGGGCTAATTAGTGCTGTGTTTATTCCAAACCCCTTGATACCTTGAATGTCGACCTTGGAATTACTTCCAGAAATTACACAAAAGAGTCTGCCTCTCTCTCTCTCTGTCTTTTGTCCTCTCTCTCTCTCTCTCTCTCTCTCACACTCTCATCTTGTTTTTTACCATTGTGGGAACCAAATGTCCCTACAAGATGGAAGTCACACACACTTACATTTGACTAAATTATGCTTTTTTAAAAATGTAAAAAAGCTAAGTTAAGCTAAGCTAAGTTTTCTGTAATGGTTAGTGGTGAGGGATAGGGAATAGAATATACAGTTTGTACAGTATAAAAGTTTTCACAGAGCATAGCAGATGTTAATATCCAAAGCAACTTACAAAGAAGAAGAGCATTTAACGTTTCACCATAAGACTCAATAAGCCAAGTCTACAAATTTACAAGTAAAAATAGTTCTAATGCCACAGACAAAATAAACAGTAGAGAAACATTAAACAAGGTTAAACATGGGAACATTAGGGATTAGTTTAGTGATTTTCACATTCGAACTGAATAGTCAAACAGGATGCAGAATTATAATTTATATAAGTGAAAAGATTTTCAAACTGCTGCTCTGTAAGTGCAGTTTAATATTTCATTTGTTTTCTGTGTGAACTATTCATAGGACATAATTAGATTCAAAAGGCACATTATATGAGGTACTAATTAATGTCTGAAGTGGCACCTATAAACATATATATTTAATTTAAGCTTTTTCATTACATTTTATAAATGAACTTAATTGAACTGTTTCCATGGTGCCTCAAGGTCTTCAGAATGAAACCAGGCAACATGAAGCAGATGTACAAGATCTGACAAACACCGGTATCTGCATTTGACCATTTGCTGATGCTCTTCAGTTTGTGTCTGTTTTACGTTTATTTGAATGGCAGTTCAGTAAATTTCTCTTTCTGTCAAACCAATTCAAATTGAACATCCTGCCAGGTGTGACCAATTCAATTCAAATTCCCTAAATTGAAAGGGATCCAAATCTGAGATTCTGAATTTACATAACCCTGGTGTGTGTGTGAGAGAGAGTGTGTGTGTGCTGGCGTTTGTTTTTGTGTGTGTATGTGTGCTGGTGTTTGTTTTTGTGTGTGTGTGTGTGAGAGAGAGTGTGTGTATGGGAGAGAGAGCGTTTGTGCATATGTGTGTGTGAGAGAGAGAGAGAGAGAGAGAGAGAGAGAAAGTTGGTGTGTGTGGTCCTGGTATTCACTACATTGTGGGGACCAAATGTCCTCTCAAGTATAGTAATACCAGTAAATTTTGTGTGTGTGTGTGTGTGAGAGAGAGAGAGACAGATATAGAGAGAGAGTGGCAGACATCAGGTGTCAGTCTCTTGTGAACGTAATGTGACAGCATTGGTGAACTTTGATTCACAGTTTATCAAAAGCTCTTCTCACAGACTTTCAGTTTGTTCTCCATTAATCTGCTTGTTTTCCTGCGTAGGGCCTCAGTGAGAGAAGAGACTTAAACTTTAATACTTACACGCCGGCAAACTGCTGACAGCGTCTGCTCCAGTGTCTCTGTTGTCGTGTTGTAATGTGGTTCCTAAATACTTTATTCAAGCTGTAGTGGCATTAATAATGAAGAGCTGATTTATACCTCACCTCCATTAACAGAGAATCCTCGCTGCTGAGGTTTATGAGGACAAAACTTTATTTAGCCCAGCAGAGACACATTTGTTTCCGTTCTGGCGTGTCTGTTATTTGTGGACGTGTGGAGAGAAGGACGGCTTGAGTTTTCTCATCTCCTCTAACATCTGCGTATGAGGGATCGCCTACTTCCTGGTCTCCACAGTTACACATGATGCCACTCTGTGATTGGCTGCGTTATTTTAATATGGAATATATGAGACCAAAGGTTTGTTACTTGACACAGATAGAAAATGTTGTTTTAATTAGACATAAGTTTGCAAATCGATGAGCAGTATATTGGTACAAACTAATAAAATGGCTCATTCCTTTCTGGTATATGCAAACAGCTTCTGTTTTCAGGGCCAGTACAACATAAACTTAATCGATTACCACAGACAATAATTTAGACTTTCTATTAGTTTGTAAAAGCAAAGAAAATATTGTGCATTATGCTTTTAAGAGCAGGATAGGCAAATTTTTCTCTTTAAAGTCTTTTTACACCTCGATAGCATCACAAATGAAGTTATTTACTTATATTTATCCAATTTTACATCTTCTGTGGAAGATGAGAGGAGACGTGGCTTTGGAGAGAGCTAAGAAGGGAGGGCGGGATTTTGTGCTAGGATGCTATTGCTAGCCTTTCTAAAATGAGCTAGTTTTTCTTTACGCCCTCCAGAATAGAACTGATACTGTAATAGAATTTTACTGTAAGTGCATTACTGCCTATACTGGGTTATTTTAAATGGATTTTGTTTCTGTTACACAACAGCTATTGAAGGAGTTTAACTTTCATTGAACTGAATTATTTTATTGGCCGCATGGATTCGATTGGCTGCATCAGTCAGCGTTGACCAGCCAATCACATCCTTCCAAAACAAACAACAGCAACAAATGCCTGTGTGTGTCTGTGAAAACACAGTTTGGAAGTTGCATCACTATAGTAGTTTAGATGACAGCAGCATCTGCAACATCAGGCCAAACCGTTTTAAGAGGCCATTTTCAGGAGTCAAATCACTCTGGAAAAAATATTGACATCTTACACAAGCATTTATTTACTGGTGACAGTTGTGTTGTGATTCTTGCGTCCCCTGAATGCAGACAGGCAGCAGAGGAAGGTTTGTGTATTGTGAGACTTTAAATGTCAGAGGTGTTTAGAAACGCCACCACATGCGGCAGCGTTTGAGAAAGATCACTCCCCAGAGACTGACCTTATAGACTCCCAGACACTTCCTGCTCTTAGAGAGCTCCCGTTAGCGCACAGAAAACCATTGATTTTCACTAGCAGGGTAAATGATGGAGGTTTACTCATAGTGTACACCAGCAAAACCAAACAAATAGATTAATAAACAGACTACAGTTGTTATGGCTGCGATTCAGAGCTCCTAATAGTGTCATTTCTGACTCGCTGTGTTTAAATCTGTTTAAACAGGGCAGTAACTAATATGATAAAGGGTTTGGGCTAGAACGCATCCCGTATACCTTTGTCTACTATGGTATTTTTTTGTAGTGAATTAAGTAGGACTAATTGTGTTTTCAATTTTTTTAAGCATTCAAATGTGCTCTGGGTAAAATTGTAACTCTGTACAACTGATGTTATTGCCTCCTATTTATTCTTTTTATCCTCTTACTCCTTTGCTTTACTCACTAGCTTTGGATAAAAGTGGCTGCTAAATGCCTAAATGTAAAACAAAAAGGCAAACTAACATTTTATGGCTCTATGAATGTTTCTGTAATGTTTTAAAAATGTTCCATTCCAACTACTTTGCATGATGTGTAATTTTAGAAAAAATGTCCTACTGATCTTACAATTTATAATGATTTTATACCTTTGAGAGAATGTTTAGAGTAGGTTAGCCAACATTTAAAGAGCGTTCCTTGTTAGCTGGCAGTATGGCCGAGCCCGTTGCATTGTGGGATACCGTTTTGACAAAAGCAGCAGTGTGTTCCATGCCTGCAAACAGTCAACATACTGTGCTCAGTATACAGTACATACTACAGTAGATTCAGCAAAAATAGTAAGTGCCTGTTCGTGTCTTTTAAATATGTCCACCCTGCTGAGCACAGATGGAGATTTTGAACTCCAGGGACATGCGAAGGCAGAATTTAACAGTTCCCAAAAAATGATGATAATATTTTATGATAATATCAGTCTGATAGCATCAATGTAGACGTCTACTCCAAGAACAGTGCAATATGGCAACTCTGGAGCGGATTAGCCGTCGCCTGCTGGGCATTGTGGGAGTTTTGCACCCTCTGTGAAACACCCTGTTCCCTGCGATTGTGTGAAAGGGGTTTACCTTTTTAATGAGCAAATTAGGAGATTACAGTGAGACATAGATGGAATAACATCAACTGCAATTAAACTGTGATTTATTTTATATTCCTTTACAAAACTGCATGATGACCAAAGTTTAAACACCACTTTTTTTGTTGTTTTTATTTTTTGCAGTTTGCAGACCAATTGCATGTGTGCTGATGACCATTATGGATAAACTGCGAAACATTTGTTATTTTGAACAGTTTCCCCCGAGCGTTTAATAGCGCGTCGCTTCTATTCGCACCTGAAGTGCTTTCAAGTGCTGTAATTCTCTTCTGTCAGCCATCAGTCGCAGGTAAGAACAGCAGTTGTGCTGCTCTGTCAACATTAATGAGCGAAAGTCCTTATGCAGCAGGATTCGGTTTTTGATCCTTCTGTAATTAAAGCAAGCGAATCGGAATCTACTGTAGATTCTTGGCTTTTTTGATGTCGACTGTACGAGCTTAAAAACCGGTTTGCACTTCAAACGCTCTGTTTAAGGATGTCGTCTGAGGATTTGGGGTGGTATGCGCTGCTCAACCAGACGGTGTTGTGAACATCCAAATTTACCTGGACAAACAATGTGTTCTTTCCTGGTGGGCCGGAATAGAACCTGAACGGAGACAGGTGGTCCGGAAAAGGAGGGGCTGGAGAGTAATACGGATTTGTGATGTCAACTGTAAAGGAAAGTCGTTTCAGAAGTAGAGCAAGTTTTATTTTGTGAAGGATTGAGACAAACATTGCTTATTTAAAAAATGCGTTCTATTCAAAGTGTATTCAAGTGTATTAAGGTAGTTTGGAATGTCTGTTTGATATTGTGTGTGTGTGTGTGTGTGTGTGTGTCATAACAGTTGGAAACCCTTAAATATTAGGATAAACATGTTCAGTGTTGCGGGTGCATTTTGACTCTATGTGCACAGTTTGGTGGCCCTCAGCAGACATGTTTACACTGAAGAGACTCAGTAATTGTGTTGACAATCATAGACCAAAATTATTCAGAATGTTTTTTTATTGAAACAGAAAATAGTGAATCATTTTCAAGACCCGATTTTGTTAGGTCATGTGAACAGGGTCTAAACATTGGTCTGCGTTTATTTCATTTGTTCTGGCCATGAATTGGTTATTTTTACAGTGTATAACGTTTTGTGGCAGATGTATTCTGATTCTTAATATTATACTGCTATAATGGAGGAAAAATGAAGTGTGGCAGTGTGGGAAGATGAAGATAAATGTAGAAAATAGACAGATGTGTTTATGTATTGTGTGCAGTATCATGAATGCATTCAGCTGTTACTGTGTCCAGTTTAAAATGAACCAGAACTGTTGCTGAGTGGTTGTGGACCTCATAACTATCATATAAAATTATGGTTATAAAAACTCTAACTCTCTCTCTCTCACACACACACTCACTCCCTGTCCTGTGTGTGTTTCTGTCTGTGTGTTTCTGTCTGTGTGTGTTTCATCTGTGTGTGTGTTTCTGTCTGTGTGTGTGTGTTTTAAACTGTTGGGGTCAAAGTGGTTTATGTGCTAAATCAAGTGTGATGACCGTGTGTGTGTGTGTGTGTGTGTGTGTGTGTGTGATTCTTACAATGTCCCACCTGTTCTTATATCCTCTCTCACTTTGGTGTCTCTCATCTCAGCTTCTGGAAGACTTTGAGCATTTGAAGTCCTACATATTTTTGATGTTGCTACTCTGAGGCATTTGATTGGTCATTCTTATATGACCTTTGACCCGGCCAAGGGTTTTAATGTAAACAGTACAACTTATTCTTGAGTTATCTGCCACTGGTGACTTCTTTTGCTATGTATGTACGTATGTGTGTGTGTGTTATTGAAAGGTCTTTGATAAATACTGATGCAATAAGGAAGCCAGTGTGTCCAAACAGACCATGTTTCCATATTTTATATGAAATGCGGGACGTATAATGATAAGAGATGAGAGATGAGGGAAGGATGTTTTTCAGATGTTGAGATTGCCTAGGGCCAGTTTTGTCGGCGAGCTGGTTGTGTGAACTGATGTCCAACCTTGGATGTTTTCAATAAAGGCTGTGCTCTATTTCACGGCATAGAATCAAGTTTCTGATTTTACTCAACAGGAAGTCAACAGATTATCTACATCATTTCAGTCCTACATATAATGTTAATGAAACACTCTACTAACGTTACTGCAAGAATGTTTTTTGACCGTTTTGAGAGAACTTTTAGAAAATGTTTGCCAATGTTATAGCGGCCTGTGCATGGGTCCTATATGTGCGTTTTCCGTAGATAATAATCAGATGCAAAATGAGATGAAATATTGTCTTGAAATTTTGACATTTAGGGGAAATAATATTACTCATATCATATTTTGACAGCGGCCATCACTGTATGAAATGAACACACACACACACACACGGTCACTGTGACTCCAGGGATTTAAAAATTCAGCAAAATATAAAAGATCTTTGGGTTGAATTACCGATAACATCAGTCTGAATGTCCACATGCTCTTTTTTTATCTGAAATGTGTTTTTATCAGCAAGTCCTATAGGCGTTTTCCATTCTCTGCGAAGGTTATTTTTATACAATAGACCGCAGAGTCAAGATCAACTTGACCTTTTTCCTGGCTTTTGTTAACAGAGGGAAAATAAAAAAGTTCGGGCCGAATGAATTGACACCTGGACCACCAGCAGGGTGTAGTCTGGCCGTCTCACTCTATCAATCACTCCGGCCTCCGCTGCCTGTTTGTTATTTCAATATCCGTGTCCGAATGCCTGGAAGAGAAAGGTTGAGGGTGTCAGAGCTGTCCATGGCAGTGCTTCAATCGCGTCCTGACAGACGCACTGGATTGACTTGTTTAACGTGTGGACTGCATCGGCCTCTGTCATAGGAGCACAGTAGCTACAGTAGAAATTTAACTTGTGTAATGTTACATTCAGAGACTTGTTTTAGGATTCGTTCGTGTGTGACGTTTTCTTCATGAAAGATTGTTGGGCAGTATAGGGAACGTTCTCAGAATATTGGCTTAGTGTTTCTCAGAATGATCATAATCATAATAATTCTTGCGCTTATGTTACCATAACCCCTTTAGCATTATTTATCAAAATGTTACGTTTTGAAAATTAAGAAATGTTTAAATAATGTTATAATTAAGCACAGAAACAGAAATTGAATATTTAAAATATAATTTATTATGCTTTTTGTCTTTCATGATAACATTATTCAACTTAAAATTCTTGGGTATGCGTTTGCAGCTTATTTTAACGGTGGAATTCATACTACCAAGAGTGCAAAATGTTTAAAGCAGAGTCAGTTGTATTGTTATTGAATTGTTGTTTTGTGGAATGTACCATCAAAACCTGACGTGTTTGTAGACCATCAAAGGGGATATTTCAGCCGAAACTAAAATTCTGTTATTAGCCCATTTTTTTCCTCATTGAAACCGCTGTTATGCTTTCAGAAGACAGACAACGTAAAATAAAAGTAAATAATGGCATAAATTTACATTTTGGTTGAACTGCCCCTTTTAGGCATTTTCTCGGTCCATTGTAATATATTTCTGTTCAGCAGATTTCAAAATAATGTCAGAGAAAGAGAGAATGAAGAACAGGGCGAGTAAAAAAATTTAAGGAGAGCGGCACATTTTCAGGGATAATGGATAGGAAATCGTTCTCTCTCAAGGATTTGCCACTAAATAAATGTGCGTAAGGATGGAGAGGGAGGGCAAAAACTGGCAGAATAAAAACAGCCGTGTTTCCTGCCGCCTCTACGTCTGGAGCGAAGCCAGCAGCTGTAAAAGAAAAGCTGCCTCCAGGAAAACCAGTAAATAAAGTAGAAACTGAAGAAAAAAGATATAAAGGGCTCTTAAAATGAAAGAGAGGCTCTATATCAAGATAAGCCACAAATGCTTACATTGCATGTCCTGCCTGTGTGTGTGTGTGTGTGTGTGTGTGTGTGTGTGTGTGTGTGTAAGCGTGTGCGATGAAATTGCTATTTTATAAAAGGTTAAACAAACAGAGGAGTGATACTTCTCTACGCCCTGTGCCATGGCCTTGTGCTCCAGAGAACTCCAGGAGGGCGGGCCCTCGTGCTGGGCACGCGCTTCACCGAGGGCCCCCCAGGGCCCTATTGATCTCTATGTGTTATGCTGCTGCCTCCCACACACTCACAGATATTTGCGTCTCTGTCTGTGAAGAGACGTATTAGAGACACAAGATTTCAAAAGCAGCTCGTTTGAATGTTTCATGTGATAGACAGTCATTTCCCACACTGTGTTTCACACTGTGACCATTTTCCACGCTAAACACACACACATACTGCCATCTAGTCCAATTAGAGTTATTGTATTTCTTCACACAACTGCCACCACAACGTCATACTAACAGTATCTGTTTATTATAGTTTAATATAGCCCATCTCACAAGAAATTTCTTGGCTAATAGAAAAGAACATTGGCTAGTGATTTTTAATGTTGTTTATCGTATGTATCATAAAGAATATTCTTAAGCTGTTAGTGGAATGACTTGAAAACATTATGGAATAAGAAAAAGATTTATTTAAAATAATTCATTAAGCTTGCCAAAATATTTGACTTATTTGGCTTGTTGATCAGGTACCAGATTTGGGCAACAACACAACTACATTTCCCATCATTCTTTGTGGCAGAATGATGGGAAAGAGCAAATCATGCACCTAATTTACATATTTTGATCTTCATTCCCATTCATTGTTGCATTTGTTCTTTAAAAGAAGAAAATCTAAATCTTGCTGCTGAGAATGAATATATACTTATGATGGCTGACCATCTTGTAGCTGCCAATCATATTGCAGCATCTAAATGACACATTTGAATATACTGGCATACATAGTCTTACATATTTTCTCACTGTTTGTACTAAAAGCTCGAGGAGGCTGGTTGTTTTCGTTGTAAAATGCAGAATGTTTTCATAAATACTTTAATTGATACCTTGAAAATAACCTTAAATGTCATTTTACTGTTGTAATATTACAGCTGAAGTCTGTTAAAGTTTTATGCTAATACAGTCACCGCTCTCTCGGTTTAATGTGGAGAGGTAATTATACGTGTGTCATTCGTAGGTGAGGAGTGTAAATACTGCGGCTCTGTGCTGTTTATCAACTGTTTACTTGGCCGAATTTCTGACAGGAACCAACAGTGTTTGTCAGCAGTGATGTCACACCTGTGAGGTGTACAAACTGCATCCAGACAAGATCTGAGAGGAGAAAATACCATTGAATTATGAGTGTCATCAAATTGGATGGATTTTGTTGGTTTTTCGGGGATTTTCAGGTGAATTTGTGACATTGTTGAGATCTGTTCTGAAACACTTTCTCAGGAGAAATATCTGAGACATAGCAAACATTTCAAGTTCTCCATGTAATCTCATTGCTGTCTAGAACAAATAATTGAGATATTATATAGGTTTCATCTGTCATTTTGCTTTGGTATAAGTGTGGCCTGTTGATGTTTGGTAGAGAGAAAAAAAATTGTATTCCATGGCAAAAACAACATGCAGATTTGAAATGAGAGAGCAGGTGACAGCATTTAATTTTTGGTTGAATTATTCCTTTACCGCTGGCAGTTATGTCTGTGCCCCATGTTAATGTTTACACACAAAAAAATCCTTTCCAGTATTGATAAACTCGACTAAGACACTGTAAGACTAATTTAAAACCCTCTTTCTTTCCCAGCCAGTTGGAATCGATCATGAACTGTTTGCACAGACAGTTTTAATGGAAAACACCTCTGTTCTGTTGTCCTCCAGCTCGCAATTAATGAGAGCTGATGTGGCTTTTACAATGATCAATATGATACTGGTTAAAGAAAGGTTGGTTTATTATTTAATGAAATGACCCACATAATAATCGTCTGATAAAAGATGTTCTTTAATGGTTTAGTGCTGGTTTATATTTAGAGCATTTCTCATCAATAACAGATAATCAATAACAGATAATCAATTTCCATAAATAATCAGTTGGGTTGGAGAGGTAATTTGGATGAATTATAGGGGTCCAGTTGCCCCGGATCACTCACTGATTATCTGTTTTGAATTGATTAACTAGTTTGACATGCTTACCAGGTTACCATCCTCATAAAGTCTGTCACCCAAACTGGTTATCTGTCACCCAAACTGGTTATCTGTCACCCAAACTGGTTATCTGCAGTTATAAATTAAGGAAAGAATAAATTTGTCACCATTCAGGATTTTGCAATAGTGATTGCCCAGAAAACAACTTTAGTTTGTAGGAACGTTGCCCTAACATTTACATTAGTAACAAAAATTGTAAAAATATTTTTTTGGAACATTCAAAGCGACGTATTAATGTTCATTTGTGGTTATAAGAACATTACTCAAACATTTTAATTCTGTAAATTTTAAAAATGTCCCACTAACTAAAGAATAAAAATTTTAATATATATGATATATAACATTAAGAAAGAATGTTGCAAGAATGTTTTTGGATTACGTTGAGAGAATGCTCTGAGAATGTTCCCTTTCAGTTATTCCCTGCTTTCAAAAGAACTTGGCCACTCAAGTGTAAGTGACACCTTTAATCCTTTACTCAAACATCTTAGACACACAATGTATCGTCTGACTTCCAACATCATGTTCCTGCGCTGCTGCAGGTTTTAGTAATTGAATGTAGTGTTAACCGATGCGTTAATCGCATGCTGTACATGCATTGACATGTCATATCTTCAGCAGACTGCATTGCTGGCTGCGGTGAGTGGCTGATTCCCATGAATATGAGCTGGATTTGTGGATATGGTATCTATTATGTTATTGGGTGTTTAAATATTCCCAGACAGGTCGATAGCTTGTCCGGCAAGACAAATGGCACGGCTTCCAAAATCTTGCTGGAGCAAAAATAAAACAAGACAAACTTCTAACAGCAGTCATTACTCTGTGAGGCCAATTAAAAGAAACAGCATTACTGTACAGCACCATCTGCAGCCAACAGCCAAGTGTGTGTGAGTTTGTGTGTGTGTGTTTGTATTTATGTGTGTCATAGTCCTCAGAAAATCTAGGGCAATTAACAGAACAGTCAGAGCACAAGCAATTATAGCGAGTCTCTTTTTGTCTATCCAGAGACCACCCGTCCCCCAGCGCGTCTCCTCCAGACGTCTTATCCTGTTAGGAGATGGCGACCCAGGAAGCGCTCGGATGGTTCGTGACCCCCTCAACCAGTAGACTTTGGGCCTCAGAACCTTGCCTGGGGTTTTTAATTAAAACTGCACCCTAGTTCAAAGCACTCCAAAGGTTCTTGGTACTGAGCCAGTGGGGTTGACTAAATATCTCATTTCCTGCTGCGGGGCAAAGACGAGTGTAATTAGTGGATATATGGCAGAGGAGACGGCAGGTGTGTTGAGTGTCTGGAGGAACTGGATCAGTGCTAAGGTAGCGTTCGGTGTTGTTTATTAAAATCGCCTGGAACCCCTGATGTCTGGGGGATTTCATTGGAGTCTTTTATACTAGTAACTCACACCTCAGATCTCCTCAATATCTCATTTGTTTCTCCTTGACATTATTGAGACAGAATGGATATAAAGTTTGGGTGGAATTTAGTGTCTCCAAAAACACTGTCACCTGTAGTCACTGTAGTACTTGTTAGACAAATGTCTTTAGTGACACACGCACACACACACACACATTACAGTAATAGGAATGTGGCAAAACAAGTCAAAATAATAATTAATAAAATAAATAATTAATAAAATAATTCAACAATTATTAAGAAGCTTAATTATTTAATTCAGATAATGACTGCATGAATTTCATGATAATGTATAGTATGATTGCACTGACTTTAAGTGACAAATGCATAAATTATACAAGTGTCAAGCCTAAGACAGCCCCAGCTGACATTCTTTGAACTAGTGCTATAAAAGGTTTTGCAGCAATGTTAGAACTTTTTTACTTTATATATCATTTATCAAAATTGTTTTTTTGTTGACGTTGCTAATTGGAATGTTTTAAAAATGTTGCAAAAAGTTTGGATAATGTTCTCATAACCAGGCATTAATGTTGTACGTACATTAATGTATGTACATAACGTCTAAAAACTGGAAATGAAAACAGTATAGGAACGTTCAGTAATGTTATAGGAACTTCAAATTGTTAACTTTTTTATTCCAAACAGAATTAGAGAAACACACGTCCACAAAGTCAAATTCAGATCAGCACAGTATTAGAATATCTGGTACAGTCTGATGCAGAATCTGTGAAAAATGTAAACATTCAGTTTTGTAATACCAGGTGGAATTTAAATCTGTCAATCAAATGCAGAGGAGCTCAAACCTGTCAGCTTCCTGCTCCAGAGTGAGACGGTGCGTTTGTAGACATGATGTAGTCAGACGTGATGCAGTTATGATGTAGTGCTGGTGTGAGTCTCAAGTCTCACTTGCCCAGGATTCAGGCAACGATTATACTGGCTGTTCATTTAAACACAGTGCATCATTTGGCCCTGTGACCTGCAGTCGGTGCGGATTGCTTGTGTTGTAAGAAGATGCTAAAGGCTTTAATGATTGATCAATACAAACATGGTGTTTTAGCGCAACCTTAGCTAACAGGGAACATTCTCAGAACTTTAAAAGAAAAGAGAAGTGCATTGTGGGTTGGTTGCTCTCAGACCGTCTGGGGGGAGAAAAATCTCATGCTTATAAGATTAAAGATTTAATTCTTTCACACATTCACAAACGTTATGCAAATGTTCATGCAATCCATCACCGATGATACAATGCATAAACATGTATACAAAAATACAATGCACACTAGCGAGTGTGTGTACGCTCTTGGTTTGTATGTGACGCTCTCCGAGTGCACACTGTAAGTGAGTGTGTGTGTGCTTAAAGAACAGCTACAAGGCAAATGTTGACAGTGATTTGTAAATGAAGTAAAGAGATAAATTAGAGGGAAATCTGAAAAGATCTTTACAGTCCTGCAGTGCATATATGTGCTCATTATATCCAAATGTGCAGCTCTTTCTCCTGTGATGCTGCGTCTCAAGCAAAGTGAGAAGTGCTAAATAATTCACGAGATTCTGGTGGGATCAAACAGAGCGCCTGCTTCTGTTTGTGCTTCTCTGAATGCAGAAGGGTGTGTGTGTGTGTGTGTGTGTGTGTGTGTGTGTGTGTGTGTGTGTGTTGGTGGGTGTAGAGTACAAGTGTATAGGCTGGCCAATATTCTCATCTCAATGTTTTGCAGTCTTATGATGTTACACGATCTGTTATGTTAAGTGCTAATGTTAATATAAACCATATTTATTTAATTGCACTGACATTACAAATGTCTTTAATGTATTAAACTGTATTTCTGTTCAATCAGAAGAGCCATTATTTTGACCAAACGGCTTTTGTAGCCAATTAGACTGAAATTGTTTAATCCAAGCAGTGAAACGCAGTAAAATACTTACATAATCAGTTAAAAAACACTCAAGGCCAGTTTTCCTCAACCCTTCTCAGTAAATGAACACAAGGAAGAATTGTACTTAATCGTTGCATGATGTTGCGCTGTTATACAACACACACACTCATAAACACCCACTTACCCAGAAATGTTTATTGCTCAGAGGTTTGGATTTCAAAACTTAGAGGACATGATAAAGTTCTTTTCCTAAAAATGTCAATAAATATAAAAAGAGTAACAGTGAAAATGAAATAAAAAGCGGATGAGAAATGTATCAGTTCATATTTAGGCTAATACAGAGACTGAAGCAAATGTCACCACATGTATTTCCAGAAGAAACAATGAAGATATTATTAAAAGATCTCATTAATCTTTTCTATGAGTGAACATTTATTCTTTTATCCACAGCGTCCTGTTGAGTAACATCACAAACTGTTTATCATAACAACTACATATACTTTAATCTAAATTGTTTAAATTTTACAGTAAATTATGTTTTATTTACTCTTTCTTACTCATCTTTTGATTTGTCTTCACAAGTACAGGCACACACACACACAGGGCTGTATTATTACCGCACAGGAAATCAATGGTTCTGCTCATTGGTGTATTGGGTTGGGTCAGTATGTCATTCATTATTTTCTTCTTTAGCCTGTGGCCATCGCATTAGCTTCACACCGTCTAATAGAATTGACTGATAATTTGACATGGTCATTGTGATGTGGGTTAGTGCGCTGGCCGGATTAATCTCCGTGAAAATAGCAGGGAAATTCCCTCTGGGTCGACACATTTCCCAGTCAATCCACTCTGACTGATTTGACGCTGTTCGTTTTATTGCACCTGGACACATGCAGACCTCACGCTGAAGATGTAACTCATGCCTACTAACAAGTGCACTCATAGGGCATGCATGTTCTGGTAGTTTATTAGACAGATGCTTGTTTATTGGAAATCAAAGTGGATTTGGGAATTCCTTCAGCAGGGAGAAGTCAGAGGTCAGATTTTGTTACAATGTCACCCTGTTTACCCTGATGAGTGTCGACCAATAATATGCTTCTATCTGATAATGTTACACTTAAATACACAATATAGTGACTATATTAAATATGCATTCTAATAACATGTATATATATTGAATATGTTTTCTAAAAGTTTTTTGTGTTCTGTGTTTTTCTTTAATGTAAAGTTGTTCTGTAACAAATGCAATGTTGTAAAAAAATCTATACTGTATAAATAAAATTAAGTGGAACATATTTAAGGACTTTTATCAGCAAATATTTATACCACGTCTGAGTAAATAACCGGAGCATATAATGCAATTTATTTGCTTAAAATGTTCATTGATTGACAGCCCCAGTAATTACATGATGTGACATTGGTCCATTTATTCCGTTTGATTTGTCAGATGTGAGTATAAATAGACACTGGTTACAATTGAATTGCTGTTTACTAATGTAAAGATGAGTGGTTGTGTTCATGTGTCTCATAAGCTACACTGAGATCTCCATCACAGAGTGCCCTTAAGCGAGATACGTAAGATTGATGCTCCATGGTTACTCCCCAGTTCCATACGTGCTAAGATGCCTCAGATAAAAGGTTCATACATTATCATTATGCTAAAATGTGCTTGTTTGGAAAACGTGACCCTGATAGGTTCGTGTCTGTTTTTTGTTTCTGAAGAGGTTCCATTATGTTCTTCAGTGTGTGGTTCTACAGTGTGTGGTTCTACAGAATGTGCCTGACTGTTTGTTTGCTGTGTGGGAGTGATACAGTCTCCTGTGGTACGTAGGTCTTGAGTTGAGATTGCTGGACATTTAAAAATGATTTTGTTTTTGCCGTATTGCAGGCAGAGATGGAGACAAGACCATCAGCAGTTTAAGATGGATGTCAGATTTTCCCAAGATCGAAAACAGACCCTGATAGCGATGCTAATTTTAGTTGAGCACTCATTTAAATGTATGTAGACAGTTTTAAATAGGCTAGAAGTATTTAGCGAACTTTGAAAACATAAGAGTAACAGAAACTGTAAAAAAACAATATTTTGAATGTATTGCCTCTCTGTCTTTCTCTTTCTTTCTTTCTTTTTCTTCAGATCTGGATAAGCCTGTGCTGACAGTGCATCAGACTGTTGGTGATGTACGAGGGAACTACTATCAGGAGAAGACGGTGTTTTTACGCTGTACAGTAAACTCTAACCCTCCTGCTCGCTTTATCTGGAAACGGGGAACCAGGCTAATAGAACAGAGCAAAGACAATGGGGTGGACATCTATGAGCCTCTGTATACACAGGTAAAAAACACACAGCATGTTGCCTGCAGCGTATACAACGTGTTCTTTATAGCCTGTGGTGCTATTGTAACATTGCTCTGTTTGTTTGAGCATCCTGATGCAACTTTGGTTCAACCAATCGTATGAGTTTAGGGGCGGGGCTATATGTTTCTCATCCAATGCCCCTTAGCTTTGAGATCAATTTAATGCAGTAGTGGATATCAACACGAGACCTGCTGATAAACATATAAATCAGTTATGCATCAGTGATGAATTCACAATCTGAGCACTTAATATTAATAGGAAGTTTGAGCAAAGATAAATTGGATGGAGATTGATGACTTTCCTAATATTAATGAGGATTATTCATACTCTTGATAGACTTGGTTGGAGTTGGAGAAATATTAAATCACTCTCTTTCTCTCTCTCTTTTTCACATACATGCAATGACTCAAACATGCATAGACTAGTCCAAAAATTATGCAATTATGCAATCTGTCTATCTGTATGCCTGACTGTCTATCCTTCTTTCCATCCATCCGTCTATCCATTTACGACTTTGGTTCTGAGTTGGGAAAGTGGGTTTTCATGTTTGACATATAAAGTTCTCTGTGTATCAGTTATCTGTGTTCGCAAAGGTCATGGGTTCAATTCCAGTTTTTTTGGGATAAAAACATCTACCAAGTGAATAAATGTACATCCATGTTTTCTGTTTGTTTGTTTGTTTGCAGGGTGAGACAAAGGTGTTGAAACTGAAGAACCTTCGCCCTCAGGACTTCGCTAATTACACCTGTCAGGTATCCGTACGGAATGTGTGTGATATTCCGGACAGTTCTGTGACCTTTCGGCTCACCAACACCACCAGTGAGTGATCAGTGTTCAGTATGTTGACCTGATATTTAATTCACCTTTCATTTTTTATGTCTTCGTTCTCCTGTTTTTCATTTCCTGTTGGCTCTCTGCTCACTGTTCTGCTCATCATTCGGGTCTGTCAGGCGAGCAGAGACATTCCGCGCGGAGAAACGCAGGCAGCCGTCGCGTGTGTGTCTTTGATCATGCTGGTTTCCCAGCCTTTGTTTGTGTGTCAGGTATTGCCGTGTGTATCTTTGAAGCAACTTCACTATCATGTGTTGTGATACTGTCCTACACTGAGTTTCCGTCCAGTGAGGGTGTGTGTGATTTTTAGATTTTTTTCAACAATTTTTGGTTGCAAGAACATTTCCTTAATGTTTTTATTAGAAAACAAAAACATAAAAATGCAAAAGTTTAGGAATTTTCACAACATTCAAAAAACATGTTTGATGCTGTTTTAACATCATTCTTAACGTTAATTCTGTAATGTTAACAGTTTCTGTTTAAGCCTACATCTTAAATCTGGTCTATAAAAAGTAATTGAATGTTTCTGCACCTCTGAAATAAACAGTTTGTGTAAGCAACAGAAAAAATGACAAAAGTATGTCCATGAGTGGCAGAGGACAAAATCTGTGCTGTACAACAGAAAACGGCTACAATGTTTGAAGAAACTTATGAATTAGTCATGTAAAAAACATGTTTGTTCGTGTTCAAATTAGCAGCATTAGAAATTCATGTTGGAGAAATGAGTTCAAAGCTCGCAGAGAAAATCTAGACTGGAATCTATTCTCTCTCTCTCTCTCTCTCTCTCTCTCTCCTTCTCCCTCCCTCCCTCCCTCCCTCTCTTCCTCCCTTCCTCTCTATATTTTTATTTCTCTGTTGAGTTTCCTCTCCTTCTGCATTCTCCACTAGAAAGATAGGAGTGAGATAGTCAATAGAGATGAGTGAGTATGGAGTGACAATATCAGAAGTTTTTACCACCCTCCCCACACACACACACACACACACATACACTCTCAGCTGCGCTCCACTGGTGTCCTGCCCTGTTGAGAAGCAACACACTGCTGTAAATTGGAATTTGTTTTGTGTGTGGCAGGAGCGCGTCTCGCATGCGCACGCAGCCCGACGACGACGAAAGAACAAAACACTGATTTGTTTTTCTGTTGGTTTTCATTTTCTTTCCACTGAGCAGAAGAGAAGGAAGGGGGTCTGATGAAACTGGAGAGCGCAGACATGCGTTGGATGCGCGGCGCTGTGCTGAAGTTTCAGAACTTTGTCCATTTGGAGGGTAGAGTGAAGGAGACTGCGTCTGCGCTGAGGATCCGACGCTCTGTTCTGAATTACGGGTCGATAGTGACGTGTAACTTCATACCTAGCCGCTTGCTGTCCGGATCTGTGAAGGTCGAAAGCGTAAACAACACAAACAACTAAAGGCTCGTTTTGAGAAATGATTATCACAACTTTATGATTATCATAAATTTTCAGTGTTCAACTGACTTTCAAACTGAAATTCTGACTCCTGATCTGATTGGCTAAGCTGATAAATTGTCAACAAATGCAAACCTGTGACCAAACTCACAGTTAAGCTAATGATGTTTATTCTCATCAGTAACATTAATTAGCATAACCAATGAAGTTGCACCGTATCAAAGGTTCCGCACCCGGCAGCCGTCTGATTGGCTGTGATTTACATTTTTACATTTACATTTATGCATTTGGCAGACACTTCAGTCCAAGTCCGACGAACTCCCATCGCATTTATAGTGTACATTTACTCATTATGTGCGTGCCCTGGGATTTCTCGAATCGCTGTAGTGTACATGCGCGGCTTACAGATTCATTTCATTAAAATGCAGTTTTGCAAATATCCAGGAAGGCTGTGGGTGGAACTTCTTTGCCCTTTCTTACCTAATTAAAAATAATATTAATTAACCGATGTGATTTTGTACCCTATACATTATATCTACAGTCAGCCTGAAAATAACGTAAAAAATTACTTGCTTTTGATAGCGCATTGGTACTTTGTGTTTAATGGTGTGTTTATTTATGTCATCTTTAGACATACAGACACCATCTGCACAGATCTTTCCACAGAAAACGGCTGATCCAGTCACACACACCCGTAGATGAAGCTTTAATTGGATAATTGTATGGCTCAGATGGAGAGACTTTAACAGGCTGTTGAGGAGAGAGAGAAAGAGAGAGAGAGAGATGGTCATTATTCAGTGAAGAGACTGAACCTGGCAGAATGGTTTTCTCTTTCTCACATTTTTTCTGTTTTTCCTCTTGGCTGAATCGCGCTACACTTTCATATGATGACCTGTCAGTTTAGACGTCTGAGGAGTGTGTGAAAGAAAAGATAAGCAAAAGAAAAGCCACACAGGCTCTGTTCCAATATCTAGCGAGCTGCCTACCCAGACAGCTTTTTAGGGCATCATACCCGGCTAACAATTTTGCGTTGTAAGAATGTTTCCCCAACATTCCCTTTACTAAAATGTTATTTTAGTAGTTCAAGGAACTCACAGGTGCCAGTGTTTTTCCATTCAAACAAACGCACACACACGCACACACATCAGAGCCCCTGTATGCTCTCCACATGTCGCAAAGAGTTACTAAGCAGTTTTCAATGTGAAGTATTTTATCCACTAGGACATGTTTGATTTTGACATTTATTGTATTAGTCCATGTCCAGTCCAGCAGGATGTTGTTGTGTTGTGTCGTTTTGTGCTCATATTTGTCTGTGATTGGTGGGGAGGTTAAAAGATTATTGTCTCTGCTAGCCTTGCGGTACGGTTACCTTGGATTAGATTTTTCCCCTAATGGGTTCCACACCGCGCAGACACACACAAACACACACACACACACACACACACACACACAGAACAGGTGGCGTCAGGTGGATTGATTTTTGTATTATAATCCTAAAGCTGTATTGGAGTTTTTTGTCCTCTTAAAGGTGGCACATCTAATCCTCATGTTCTAGAGTCTGTTTCATATAATACAGTGTGTTTAATGTTATACAGTGTTTTTAATGCCTCTCAAGTTTATTTAGGTATTGTTTTATGTGCATATTAGGTGCATTATATTGCTTTAAATGTATTTAACTTTCTTCCTAGCTAACTGTGAATGTTCTTAGAATGTTGGCTAACATTCTGTTAAAGTTTTGTGAGCGTTCTTGCACTGTGTTATTTTAATGTTAATGTTTTAATGTTTAACTTTTAATTTTATATATAACACAAACGTTATTCTTTAGTCATTTTTGGAACATTTTAAAAATGTTGCAGAATTTACAAAATGTTTGAATAATGTTGTTATAATGTAGCAATATTGTTAATGTAACACTCCTAGTTTTAAACAATCCTAGATCTTTTTTTGTAACATAATGGAAACATTAGGAAAATGTTCTTACAACCTATAATTGTAAGATATAATCTATAATGCATCTAATATATACATAGAAAAGATAAGACTGGATTGGTATTCAAGCAGTCTAGATTTTGATCTAGATTCAGTGATTCTTGTTTTTGGCAAGCATAACACTGCTCTGTTTTCCTGTGCGCTCACACTGTTAGAAAACATCCCTGTCTGTTGACACTCTTTTCCCATCAATTCAAGCCCAAACTACATCCACTCGGTTAATTATAGTTTGTATGCACACACTCATCCCTGACTGACACTTTTATACGTTTGTTTTAACTGAAGGGGTTTTGTAATCTCAGCAGTCGTATTTTTGGTCTGTACTAGAGAATTTGGACACAAAATTACATTGTGGGGGTGAATGTTTCACGTCAGGTATACATTAATTAGTGCTGTGCTTGTTAATGTGCATCATTTAACATGTTAGTGCTGTTAGCTTCATTGTCTCTTTGTTAGGATGTGTCTAATAAAAGGTTGGTTAAGCGTTAGTTAGCTGTGCTAAAGCATCTGCCTCTTTGAGACATTAGCAGCCTGTAATTGGTTGAGATTAATTGTTATACGCCTGGTCCCCACGGCAATAGAAACGGTGGATGTCCAATCTCTCCTTTCTTGTTGCTCTGGTGATTCGCTTTCTCTCTCTCTCTCTCTCTCTCTCTCTCTCTCTCTCTCACACACACATACATACACACACACACACACACACACACACAAACTCTTCTGCTTGACTGGTTGCCAACACGTTTCCTTCCCCAGTCCAGTTTTGTGTGCATCTGAGTAAAAAGGTGAAGTTGGTACATAGGCTGTGTTCAATCACAAACTAACATACTGTTTATACTATCTCAACCATGTAGTATGTTTGCTGTTTCTAATTTGCAGATTTTCATTGAATGTGCCTAAATGTGCAAAGAACCAAACAGCACTCGGTGTGACCTTCCTTTTCCAACAAGGTTGGCTGGTGGACTGGGTCCTTGCCCAGGGGCCTCTGGCTGCCAGTAGACCCCAGAGTCTATTGCTGCATTGCCCAAGATTGTCATAGACTGCTGAACAGCACTGCGCTCACTGCATACTTGAGGTCTAGGGCCCCAGAGATTTTAAAGGCCCTTTAGTCCTTCAGCACACATATCACAAGCAGAACATGTGGGGCCCTCAGCACATGTAGTGCACAGTTTAAATGAGGGCCTCTACACCAGGGCCTCAAGCAGAGAGTTAGTCTCGCAATGTTGCTTAACACAGAATAAGGGGTTGACCACTAGAGGCAATGATAATGAAGAGGGGGTCTTCTTTATGCATGTGCAGAAATGCAGCTAAGACTACCAGAAAAAAACACATTTAAACACGTTATATTCAGAGCAGAGAAGGTGAACAAAAATCTGTCTGCAATCGATCCATCTGTGTCTCACTATAACCGCACACACAAACACTGTGTGCGTGTGTGTGTCTTGGAGGACATTTCACTTAATGGTTGTTAAAGGAGTAAATTCTTTCTAATTCTTTCTAAAGGAGTAATTCTTTCTAAGTTAAAACTCTGTCCTCACTTACTGTCATGTCGTTTTAAACGGTTGTTTTTTATGCAACGTTTTTGTAATACAGTGTGTCTGCATGCTTATCTCTCTGTCTCACTGTCTCTTTGTATCGAGAAAGATTTTGCTTTTGCATTCCACCACAAAACAGAATCCAGGTTTGCAACGCACAGATGAATAAAACATGAGTGTTTTTGGGGTGAGCTGTTCCTTTAAGAGAAGTGAACTCCAGTGTGAAGAGAATCTTAATTGCACGTCCACACTTACACTGATAAATATGGATGTTTACACAGTCAAAATCAACCTCTTTCTGACTTTGATAAAAAGGCAAAATCGAACAGAAAAACAGAAAGATTTCCAGCCTCATTACCATGCAGATACGATTTATTTAACTGCATTAATTGAGACAGGCGCTATTATATCAGACAGGATAAATTGCTTTAATGATGTTATTGTCGTGTCTAACATTGCTGAGTACTAATTACTTTTCATCTGTTGCCACGGCAGCATGGTCACGATAGCCTCGCCAAACTGGCGCGCTGTGGCGTTTTCTCTTTATTCTGCACTAAACCAGTGAATGATGGATTTGATTGACGTCTGTGACAAGAAGCGAATGAAACGTCCTGAAAGTGACGCTCTTAAGAACTGAAGGAGAAGAGCTTTATGGTAAGAGAATGTTTAGCTGGGCTTGTTAGCACCTAAGCCTTCAATGAAATCGACTGGGATAGTCTCATTAACAGAACGTCCACAAATTCCTCGAGTGCTTCAGGGTGCATTTCTTTGTTTTCTGAGTTGTGAGTCTAAAATAACCAGTCTGAATAAGGACGCACAGCTTACTTGATCAGTTTTCCTGGAAAAAGAGGGTATTAGGCTGATATGAACACATTTAAAAATGACCTAACATAATATTACATAACATCTTTAACATAAAAACAGCCACTTTAAACCACACTTTGCCATAAAACAATGATTTTTGGTTCCATAAAGAACCTCATTAAAGAACACCAGTCCTTGTGCAAAGGGATTTCCTCAGCAGAACCATAAAAGGTTCATTGTAGTGGATAAAGTTCAATAGACTATTAAAAGTTAAGAAAATAATGGTTCCTGTAAGAACCTTTGACTTAATAGTTCTTTGAAGAACCAAAACGGTTCTTTTATGGCATCGCTGTGATTAGCCTTTTATTATTAAGAGTGCGTTCAGAGTTTGTCGTTGATATCTGTCATGTTCTGCTCTGTGTCTTGTTCTGAGTTTTTGTTTTCTTTCTGTGAAATATTTAAAGGTCTATTTGAGATAAATCCACTCTAAACAGCATGTAAAGCTTGTAATTAGTGGCTGTAAACGTTTCCTGTTCACAGGAAGTGGGTGGTTCTTGGCCTAAACAAGATGCAAAGTGAACCAGACTTAATCCAGTCATGGTTATCTTACTGTCTGTCTTATCTCGACATACCCATGATTCTGTTGGTGTGAAACTTCTCTCTGTTTGTAGAGCTCAGAAGTGCAGTGGCTTGTAAAAGTGCTGTAAAGACCGTAAAACACCAGTGCCATTATCGTGAGACAACAGAAGACCGGTCTTCTAACATCTCCTTCATACCGCTCCAGGAAATTGAAGCGATAAATTCTTTTCTCATCAGTCTCTCTCTCTGTCTCTGTTTCAGTTCCTCTGATCTCTCTTTTATTTGTAGAACAAATAAGATTCTTGTACGTGCCAAGAGGCCGAGAGCTGAGCGCTTGTACAGCTATTGGCAGTACAGAAGTCCAAATCTTCTCCCGTCTGGTGTGCGTGACAATAAGGCCATCAGGATGACTTTAGCAATGACGTTACGGCCTCCGTGGAGAGACGTGATATTTCGGCACATGATAAAATCACTGCGACAAGAGCTTGATTTGTAAAGAGTGCACAACTGGTTGGATCAGATCCCCTGCTGTCAGAGGGCTTTAGCAGAACATGTCCAGAGACATCAGTGTGTGTGTGTGTTTAGTTAATCATATACTGGGGACCAGACAAATCTGACAAAACTGCGGAACCAGACAAATCTGAGGAAAACCTCCATTTGGGGTTGTTCTTATGTCTAAAAACGCAATATAGAATGTCAAAATTAAGATAAATAAACGTGTGTGTGTGTGTGTGTGACTTATCACATTAGCACACACAATTTATCAGTAAAATGTCTGCCATTGCATGGCTCTGTTGATCTATAGACATTTTTCACCTTAACATCAAAGATACTCATTATGTTAATATAATGTAAAGTTTTAAAAGGATTTTCTTTAAGTAAAATGTCCTTTTTTATTTTGGATTTGACCTGGACACATTCTTCACAGTGTTTGCGAGATTCACCTGTTGAGACAACAATCCCTATTTTTGGGATTATCCTGGATTTGTGCCGCTTGTGGGACAGGAAATTTTAAGCCACCCATGAGTGAATGAATGTAGGTTAAGCCACCCATGAGTGAATGAATGTAGCCATTTTAGTTCACTTGGTCTCTCTGAAGGGATGGTATGTTTTAATGCAGATCTGAGGTTAGAGAAATATAGGCCAGTGTATTTATGATAAACCTGGATTAATCTCCAAGCGTTTTGGTTTTTCAGTCAGAAACTCCATAATATCTAAATTCATCTTAAACAAGATACATTTTCTTGGTTTGCAAAGCTGTTTAATTAGATTTGTTTTCACAGAATTCATCTTGAATTTAATTTTCTTACGCCATTGGCAATTGTTTTTCTTGTTGTAATCATAAAACACTATGTTTTATTAGCTATATGCTTTAAACCAGGAACAATATTGTGCCTATGTTGTGTTATGTTCATTTATCTTATTTATAAGACGTCTGAAATACTCAAAACCTGCTGTGTAAAACAATTGGGGCATTTTATGATGAATGTTTTAAATTCAATTTCAGGCTTGTCACAGGCCTAAAATAATGAAAAACAACAATATACTTTGGTGAAACTTCCAAAAACTGCCGTCAATGTTTTGTAAAATATTAAACGGATTCACTTTTGGATCAATGTTAATTGGGCTCACAGACATTGGATGAGATTTCTTGGCAGTAAATGAAGGAAGATTTAATATTTTTTACAAGACTATAAAGGGTTCAGAGTATTTTACTCCAAATCAGCAACACTTTGCCAAAAACAATTAATTTGTAAGCTGAAGAAAAGCATTTTGGCAGGTTTTTACCTTTTAATATAAGGGATTTATGTATATTTTAATACATTTATGAGGTTTAATTGCAGTCTTGTCCTGTTGAGATTTGACAATTCTAGAATGCAAAAATAATGAAGACAGTTGCACAGGGCACAGGACATTATCTTAACGTTGCTGTTTGGTTAAAAAATGTTTTTCAAACCTTTCAATAACCACTTGATAATTATGTTTTTGATATATGATATATAACATTAAAAAAAACATCGTACTGCCAAGAACTTTTCTAATAACTTTGAGAGAACTTTTAGAGAGCATAAGCCAATGAGAACGTTCCATGTTATTAGAGCTTTCCTCACTTTTCCTCTGTGTGTGTGTGTG